>VZTF01004787.1:1496847-1612240 GCA_013397755.1 Cnemophilus loriae | reverse complement strand
CGGCTCAACGCCCACAGGCGTGTTCGTGGCGGCGCGGGGGACCCCGCCCGGGCCGCCCCCGGGGCTGCTGCTGGCCGGAGCCGCTGGAAAAAGTGTGTGCAGTGCCTCGGTCTGGAGAGTGTCGGGCAGCCGCCCGCTCTGCCCTCGGTAACCCCTGGGCCCGGCAGGGACGTACCCAGGCTTTATTTCCTGCGCTCTCCGGGTTGGTCTTTTTTCCCTCCTGGTAGGCGCCCACGTCCCGCCACCGGGGCAGCAGTCAAAACCCACGCGCTGGTGCTTTGTCTCTCGCCTCTTTCACAGCTTCTCTTGGGCAGCCGCTCTGTCGCTCGTAGCTGGCCCCCTTGGCCCGTGGGGTCAGGCGTGTGTCCTGATGCTGAGGCCAGGGACTACTGTGGCGTCTGAAATGTGCTTGTGAGAACAAACTAACACCACATTACATCAGAAAAACAGCGGGGAGAGAGACACCAAACATTTAAAACCAGCAAAGGTGTCCTTTTTTTAAAGTAAAGCCATCGGAATTGTGGGATTTCGAAGTTGCCAGTGCTGAACTGGAAGTAATGGCCGGCGCTATTCGTTGCAGGAGCCGGGGCTGAACAGGGAAGGCAGCTCTGACCTGCCGTGGGCTTCAGCGCTTCCCTGACACCGATCCTGGGCCGGGCCCCGGGGCTCCGCTGCGCGGCCGGGCTCGTCACCGAAGCCCACGTTGGCTCAGTGTGGAACAGGGCACGGCTTTCCAGGCGCCGCCTGAAATAGCTGAAGTCAACTTTGTTGTTAATGTAAATTTCAGGAGTCCTGGGCGGGTTCTTCTACAGGCAGATACAACATTGTCTTTGTGTATCTTGGTTCCCTTGCTGTCAAATTAGAAAAGGCAAACCCCCTAATCAAACGAAAGTATTTTGAAAAGTATTCCTTCGTGAAACACTGCTGGCAGCTGATGAGGAAATACATTTGATATCTCATGCTTTTCGGCGAAGTCTTGAACCGCAACTTGAAATAAAGGAATTAAAATAAACACTAAATGTTCGCCGAACTGTGCAAAGAGACAAAGCCTATGTCTGCCTAATTAGAGAATGTTCACTAAGACATTCTAATTGTTGTCTAAAGGCGACTCCAAACTTCCCGAGGAGCCGGGGGCAGCGGCGCGCTGCCCTCTCGGTGCCGGCGGCGCTCGCTGCAGGGGGTCTGTCTCGCGCGCGGCGCCGCCGGCAGAGGGAGATGGGCTGCGCCTGGCCCGGGGCCTCGGGCGCTCGCTGATGGCTGAGGACGTTTCAGTAAGTGAAAATAAACCGCTTCTGTAGTGTTAAAGTAACAACTGACCCTGGTACGAGACCCCCAGGCTTCTTTTCTTTCCGACCCTGTGTAGACTGTCCCTGCCCTGCTGCTCTTTGCTGTGCCTCTGAGGAGCCCGCGCTGCCTTTGGGGTGCCGCCTTCCTCACAGACTGCTGCGGGCCCTCGGCTGAGCGCTGCTCACCTCCGGGTGCTGCGAGGGGCAGGCTGGGGCTCCTTGTGCTGCAGGTGCTTCTCATCTGGCGTCAAATCTACAGCTCTTCCCACCTCTCTGTCGTCTACGGTTCCTTTCCAGTGTCCTCGCTGCTCCTTTGTCCTCTGATTACCTTCAGGTACCAAAGACTGATGAAAAGTGACTATTACAGTATAAATTTTCTACTCTGTCTTTTGTACATCAGTGAGAAGCGTAGCTAGTTTGTTTTCTGACTTTATCTATAGCTGATAGTACATAGTTTCCGCTGGTTTTGCCCTTATTTCCAAGTACCACATGTTGTGCTAGAGGCCTGCAGGTTTATTGAATAGAATAAGTACCTACAACCCGTACAATGCTTGAGTTTTTAACATGTCTGTATTTAAATTCAGATGACATACTTGTGAGGCAATAACAAAATAAAACTCGTCAAGGGTCACAATTCCAGACAATACACACCAGAGATGATAAATAAAGGACAGCCAGTCAAAGAAAGTATAAAATTGATGTAGTGCAGGCTTGAATACTAAGACTGTTGTCTGAATCATACTAATTTTTTCAAAGTTTTACTGTGCTCTTGGTTTCTTTATTTCTGTTTGAGAGAAATATCACAAGATGCTTTAATTGGATTTTTTTCTTATTATAGCTTTTTATTAGCTCATTAATCAAGCTTAAGAAGACGTATTTTTAGATTCCTTGCTGGCAGTGCTAATCTTTCTGTGCTTTATTTTTGAAGTATCAATCTGTAAGGAAAAGGTATACATTGTCCTTCACTCTAGAAAAATATGCATTGCATTTAACAGTTATTTGGAGGTTTAATCATCAAAAGAACCCCTGCTAAAACAAAACAGGAGACTGTTCTGTGATCACTTTCAGCTGCCCTACCCACCCTCTACCCCAGTTGTCCCTAATTTCTATTGAAAGGGCCCAGTAAGCGACTACCTCTTCAGGGCACCTTGCCCCCCATGCTGAGTCCCACAGGGGTTGCCTGCACCTCTCCCCTGCAGTATTTAGCAAAAAGAGCATTTTACAGACTCAGGAATTTCGTTCTCATTTTCTGCTGTAGGACCAGAGATGACCTTAAAGAGTTGATTAATTGTTCTATTCAAAGATAATGCAGATAGTGTAAATACAGAGCTGCACTTAGCAAAGGGGATTTACAGGTTTCTCTTGTACTTTTATTTCAGAAGTGCATTGCTATAGATCTTGGTTTTTCTTCATTTCCATATGTGTATATTCACAGGCTCCGTGTTTCCTGAGCACCAGGGATTTACACATTTTACTGCAGCTATCCTTCCCTGAACTTGTGGAATGAGATCTTGGCAATAATTAAGAGTCAATATATTAGACGTTGTTATGCCCTGAATATTATTGCCCCACTTATTTAAAGAAATAGGTATTGCACTGAAACAATACTTGACAATACTTTGCTAAATAAATTTTAACATTTTGTAAAATATGGCATTTTCTAAATACCTATGGAATTTTCATGAAGTACTCAAGCTTTCCAGGCCCTCCTGCTCAGGAACACTAAGTGGAATATTCTCATGTGCCGGGGTTGAGCTGCAATCACCTCCAAATTTTATTTATTCACTTAAGCCCAAAAAGCTATTTTGTATTACAAAAACGTCAATATTATTCCTACTTGCATTTTCTCTTTTTCTTTGGTAAGAGTGTTGATCCTAGCTAGTAATCCCTTCCAGAGTTGCTTTTCCTTGAACAAATTAAATTTACAAACACCGAAGCAGAACCAAGCTATTCCTTTGCTCTTATGTGCAGGCTGCATGTGATCCCTTTAGGCCACAATACCACTTTGAATACTTAATGTTGACTTGTCAAGTTTCACCAACTGCACAGTGATATGGACAGGATTAAATCTTGTTTTATTTCACCATCTCCCTAGCCAGGCAGCAGCAGGGTGTGGAGGGCTCATGGTGTTTTACTCGGTTCCTCCACTGCAGTGCATATAAGCGTATTAGTGAATCTGCTGACATTCAGCACCTTGACGCAAATGAGAACGTTTTTCTAGGTCTGAAATGGATTGTCAAGTAGCATTCTTGTCAGGGTTGTGTAGTGCATAAGCAGAAGTCATTATGTTTACACCCAGAAGATATTTTGATGGTGAATTAAGGGCTGACCTTCATATCATACCATTTATTAGAGCAAGCTTTTTAGTAAGCTCCATTTAATGGCTCAGAATAAGGTTAACTATTTATGTTCCATGCATGAACTCGCGAGGAAGTTGCAACATTAAAACTCTCTACTTTGTGAGCTGCTTAGCTTTTCAGCTGCGTCTTGTTTTGTGGTTGAAAGGTAATTGTTAAGTTCTTGTGTTATTTTTGTTGTTGTTAATTTAAGTTTGGAAGATGATTTAATTGGAATATTGTAAAATTATTTATCTGTCAGATCATGGATATCCTGCAAGCTTATTTTTCTCAGAGACTATCAGACTGTTTTTCCTTTCTGACTGCCCAAAGGAAATTACAATGTAGTGTACTCATAATCACGTTATCTCTTTTATAGCTGCAGATCATTTTTATGGCATTGCAGCTGTACAAAGCCTTGATCAATATCTGGAGATGTGCTATCCTTTTAAGTTATGTTACTGCCAAATTTTAGACGTGAAAATATTCCAGGCGAAGCACTATTGGGTTTCATATATTTTACAATATCTAAAAACAGTTCTTAAGCTTCATTAGATATGAAAGCATTGATTTTTTGGGGGGGCTGGGGGTGTAATACTTTGCATTGTTGTCAAATAGAGTTTTTCTGTTCTACTCTAGCATTGTCTTTTCTGCTGGAGAAATGGTTTCATGTTTTCAAATAAATGCTTCTGTTCTCGTTTTTTGGTGAACTCCGTATTTAGCAATCTGTACTGTATGGCATGAAATAGTGGAGTATCTCCTAGTCAGAAAGTATGCAAAAAATATTCATATATTACATACATATAAAGGCTTATTGAATTAATTTGATACATGAATTGGAGTTCTCTCTATTTTTAATATTTCTCATGCCTAGTTTAGGACTCTAGATAAAGAGACCTCAGTTAGCCTGTTTATCAATGACCAAGTGTGGTCCTGTTTGTTAAATAAATCAAAAAAAAGTGACAGTGGTTGATGAATGTTATTTCTTTACAAGTGTCTGTTTATAATCCATTTAAATTGAAGAATTCTGTATTTCACCTGGAACAGTGTAATGACTCTGAAAACACTGTGTAAACTGGTGATCATTTTTTGACCTTTTAGGCACAGGTTTTGCCACTATTTCAAGGCTAATTTGCCTTTACGGAATTGCTTTATAAGGATTTAGCAATCTTTAATGTTCACACATGCTTTCAGTGACACCAAAAACTTTTTAGTAGGTGAGCCTAAGTAGGTTTGTAGTAGGTGAGTGCACTTAAACCGATACAGAAGACACATCGTGGTTGAATTAACACTCCATATTCATGATGTTTTAGTAGACTTACTTTTTTAGACAGCAAATTTGCGTGCCTTTTGCCTTAGTTTATTACTGCCAGGATGACTACTAAGAAAGTTTTATATAGGAGATTTTTTTTTAGTCCTCAAATTCACATCTGAACTATTGATGTAAAATTTGGAACAACACGCAACCTAATTAACAATTTAATACTAATTGGTAGAAAGTGATATGTATATAGGTAGTCATAAAACACGTGGAAAATTCATACTGCAGCTACACTGCTGGAGAATCTCTCACTTTTATCTCAGCTCTTCCATAAAACTCTGTATAATCCTAATTGTAATGGACAATGATTTGAGGTCATTGTTGCTAAAAGCTTCCACTTTTTGTACTACAGAGATCAGAAAATTAAAAAAAACCCCATCATCATAATGCAGAAATGAGAGTATGGTCATGTTTAGTAGATTATGACCCAGAGGAAAGAATATGAACAGCATGGCTGCAGAGAGGAATTTTAAGTGATGTATGTGAAACTGCCAAAATGAGAATTGCAGCTGAAGGAAGTGAGCCAGCAGTCTAACTACAATCAATATCCAGGTTAAATAAACAATTACTGTCTGCCAGAGCTGAAGGAAAATCCGCAGAGCCTGACAGGGTACCTTAAATGTCTGCAGGTATAAATTCAGAATTTACTTCATGGATAGCTTTCTTGTCATTTGCACAGACTGTAACTGATTTTTTTTTTTTTTTTTGTAATCTCTAAGGCAAAAACTGTTCTCAGTGTATGAAGAGCTGTTGTTAAGTCCTTGCGAATAAATGATGCATTTCAGTTAATAGTGGAGGTTGTTTTAAAAATCTGGAAACTGGTGAGACTCAGAAGTGATCAAATAACAATGTATGTTATCAGGCAATCTGATAGGTCAGGGAAGCAGGCTTATGAATAATTTAAAAATACAAAGGAGTAATATTGGGGTTCTTTGTGAGTACTGAGCTTACCCAACATAGAAGATGTCAAGCTTAAAATGGAAACAGCTGCGTTTACAATATTTTAGCATAGTTTCCTTATCAAAGATTAATATGTGGAAAAGCCCTTGTGTGAAAACTTGGCAGTTGGTCTAAGAGAAGATTCTTCCTCTCCTTGACATCCTCTTCCTCTCCTTTCTTTGTTATAAAGTTGCTAAACAGCTCAAAATAGTTTCAACACCGTTAAAAGAGATGCCTAAATCTCAGAAAGAGCTGAGATAGATTTATAGAAAAATGAACATTTTTTTAGTCTGTGGCTTGATCTCTTACCCCTTAGGCAAAACTTCTCAGGAAACCTCAAAATTTTCCTCCCAGCATACATACACATAAAACTGGTAGTATAGTAGACAACTGTTCTACTTGTGTGCCCTAATTTTATATTTAACCCCCCTCAAATGTCTTCATAATTTAAAAATATCGGTTGCTTCTGGTGGACAGTAAAGTGACAGAGTATTTCTTTCCTTATGCTCAGAACACATTAAAAGCAACAAACCAGCTACTGTCTGTTTCCTCACCACTGCATGACATGCTTGGGATTAGCTAAGGCATGTGATGTATCTGGTGGGAATGCTATATAGCAAATGTGTGAGTGAGCACAAGTGCACAGGGGAGTAGACTTTAGTAATTTTGTAGACTGGGGTTTTTTTTAATTTCCTCTTAGCATGTCTTAGTGTGTTTGCACTGTGTACAATTTTGGAGGCTCTCTGTGTCTTGAAAACTGAGAAGTATTTGTTTCCAATTACTGAGAAGAACCACTGCCAAATTCTAGAAAAGAATAGCAGGGGAAACAATTTAAATTTGAAGACTTTATGCCATGATGTAGTCCAAGAGCAGAGTGACTTTGGACAGTATGGTCAGGCTGCAGCTGCGAGAGCTCTAGATCAGATGGGAAGGAAGTATCCCAGCAGATGTGCTTTACAGTGGCAACACAAGCAGCCATTTGCTTCCTGCAGCTTTCTCTTTTGTAAGAAAACGAAAAAGACCAGATTGGTCTGTGTCTTAGAGGGGAAACAATAGGATTAATTAGGTCATTATTACATCCAACTGATTTTTCACTTAGGGATGATGTGATAGCAATGCACTGATGATGTTGACCCTGTGGATTTGCAAGAGAGCTTCTGTTTAAAATGAAGTTTGTGGATAGGCTGTGGCATTGAAATACTGTGTTCTGGTGAGTTGCAGTGAGCTCTGTAGATAGCATTGGTACTTGTTTACCACTGAGAGAAACAGAAAAGCTGTTAGGCAAGATAAAACTGCAGGGGAGAGTAGGTGTACCTCACCAGCTCCTAGGAATTAAATCCCTGTCATATTAGATGAAAGCTTAAATACATTAAATTTCTCTTCTTTATTCATCTTTCTGATAAGCAATTGCTAGAAGGATGCTGTAGACTTTAAAAAGAAAGACTATAGGAAGGAATATAGGAGAACTTGAGGCATGTAGTACAATATTTACACTTAACCTACTGCATACTCTGAAAAAGTTTAGAAATTAGAGAGGTCAGTTCCTTCTACCTTAAGCATATAACTGTGCTTTTCTTATCTGTGAAGCAAAGTTGCATGCTATTTTTGGCTTTGTTGAGCTTCTGAAGCATTAAAAGAATAATATTTTTTTTCTATATGCCAGGAAGTGACCATCTGCTAGATTGCATTTCTCAGCCTGTGGCCACATATACTGTAATAGTTGTTTTGGTGTTCTGTAAAAATTTCTCTTCAAACTGAATTAATGATTTATACTTCCAAATTGTTCACATTTCTAAACTGTATACGAAACTACTGAAATAGACTAGAATTTTAGATTTTTCTTCTTCTCATGTGACACACACGAGGAAAAGAGCAATGAATAGAGCACAACTATTTGAAAGGGTAGATTTTCCATGTGCTACATCTCTGAAAGCACCTTTGGTTTTGCTCAAGAGAAATTCCAGTTTAACCATTCTAGCACCTTTGAGACTGTCTCTTCGATGGGCAAACTCTGTTGAGGCCAAACTTAATAGCTGAGTGTGGGGGAAGGGTCTCAGTGGTAAACTCATCTGGTTTTGAACCAGCTGGGAATTACTCCAGCTCTTCAGCAGACTGGAATACTATCGGAGTGCCTTCATGTGAATTTGTATCTCTGTGTTTCAGAAAGCCCTTCAAGCCACCAGGAGGAATGGTACAAGACTTGGAAGACTTACATTTGGTTCCTACTCTTCCAAAAATATCTCATATAATTTTCTGTAAACTGTATGGATTCTGTTTGAAGCCCTACACTGATAAGGCAGTACAGACGAGTTTTGGATATAGTGCTGCAGCACAAGAAGGCCATTCTTGCCTTCAGCTATTCCCTCTGCTAAAGAGAGTCATGGAGTTGATCAGAGCAAATCTCCTTTGATATCTGTGTGCCTTTTGAGGGCTTTAGGAGCATACCCCAAGAATATTCCTACTTCCTGTGCTTTAGCAGAGCCAATTCAGATTATTCACAAGACAACAAATTAGCTGAAGGTTTCTGTGAAAATATGCTACTGGTTTTAGGATGCTTTAATTTTACATGCACACTGGAACAAAGAAGCTTGCCTGATAGGAGTAGGGAAAGGAGGTGAAAGGAAACAAAAGCAAACATGGTAGTTATGAACTTAAACCCAGATGAAAAAAGGTTTCAACAATCCTCTGGTTATGCAATATATTTAAAAGTATAATCTAATTAATAAATCATTTTTTGCTCATTATTTTTTTGTACAGAAAACCCAAGTAATGTACTAACACGCAGATCAGTACGGAAGCTGGAGGAATGAGTCTCCAGTAAAAGTATGGTCTGAAATGCAAATGATTTTTAAACACAATTATGTCTATTTAAAAAAATGAATCAGTCAATTTTTAGGTAACCACAATGCAGAGTGCAATGGATACAAATTATCTCGTAGTTGATCAAAAGGTAAATAATAGTATGTACTGCTGCATCCTGAAGAAGCTGAAAATAGGAAATAGCTTCAGTAATCTGCCTCTAGGGGCTGAGATTGGCATGATGGGCAAAATGAGTCTGAAGCCAAGAAATGGGGTAAGACAGATTTTTGGACTGCCCAACCTATCTCCTGTTAACAGAAAAAGTCAGTTCAAGTGTTTTCCAATCATGATGGAGCTGACAGTGAGCAGAAACACTGTACAAAAAGTGAGGGGAATGTGACACTGAGATAGGCTTTAGTGGGCATGGTGCATTAGGTCAGAGGTTGGACTCGATGATCTTGGAGGTTTTTTCCAATCTTAATGATTCTATTGAATAATTACATGCATGTAGTGGAAAAACAGGTGGGAAATCTGATGTGGTAATCACAAAAGGTAGAATTGCATATTAATTTATGAGGCAGATTAAAGAAATTATTATCTTTACTGTAGCTATGTTGTATGAATCAAAAACACCTCAAAATCAGAGAATGATAAAAAAATTCTATTAGTTTTGTGAGGCTGTAGGATATTGTAGGGTTGAATTTGCATACTAAAAGGCATCTTTTTAAAGCATTTTATGTTTTAACATTCGGTGCGTGGTTAAAGCTTTTTAGTACTACTAGGAGTTGTGACCATATGGGTGGGCAGCCCTGCATATGGAAGTATTTAACTTCTTCAGAATAGCTTGGAGAACAAATGCTGATAGTACTGGTTATTTCTGCTGGTAATAGCTGACAGTTTTTTCACTTCATCTATAAGGTTTCTTTTAAGTAATGAAGATATTCTAGATGAGCTGATTGAAGAATGTATGATGTGTGATTCAGATAAAATTAAATGACAGGAGTAGAAGAAATCTGTATATAATTGAGGATTTCAAAGCTCAATATTCTACAGATGTGAATCAATCTACCAAAGGAGCCCTGAAACTTAAATGTGGAAAAGGTCTGGAACTTCCTTATTCAAAAGTTTTAACACTCTCTGGCATTAATATCCAGAACAAAGAAAGAAGCATTATAGAAATAACATAACTGGATCAGTAACCACATAATTAGAAGTAAATTAGCAGAATAAAAAGATTGCAGAAAGGACTGACAGGCATAGAAATGTATGCAAAAGAGTTAGAGAAGGATAGGAATAAGGTGAAGTAAAGTCAGGCAGAGCTAGACCTAGCACTGGATATTAAACGTGATAAAATTACTCAGCCTTAAGCAAGCAGTTTCAGAAACAAACCACTAAGAACAACATGTGGTCACTGTTCAGAGATTAAATATATTGCCCTAAAAATAATGGAATGTATTAGTCTATCTTCATTAGAGGCATTGCTGCTGATTGTGGTGAGAAATGGAGGTTGTGTAGTAGGAGTAAGCCCACAGGCTTAATAAGAACCATGGCAGCTGAGATACAAGCAGTTTGATGTAGTGAAGGATGGTGATCAACAGTTCCTTGGCCAGAAAGATACTGGTGCACAAAGTCTCATATCTGACCATATGACAGCAAACACACGTTGATTGGGGAGAAGGAAAAATGGTCCAAGTGGTTATAGGTGCATTAGTCCTACCTTGAGGCTTGAGAACAACTTTTGGAGGAAATCCTTCCTGTACCTGCAAATGAATTCTTGACTGATTCCAGCTTTGGTTATAAGCGTCGGCTGTCACAGGACTGCTGGTGCTGGCTGTGCTGCAGGCAGTGTACACCCACCCCCCCTCAGAGACCAGGTGTTCTTAGGGGCCAGTTTGCCCCACCTTTGGGCTGGAACACTTCTGTACAATTTGGAGCTTTACGTAGTATTAGACATATATTTTTTGAAGTGTCTGAGCATGGCTCAGTCTAGAAATTATTCTTAATTCTTTGCCTGTAACTTAATTTTCACACATACTGGGCAGATCAAGATTTGTACAAATATGGATTTCAGTTGTAGGCTAGAACTTTCTCATACAAGGCACCAAAACTTAATATAGGTGCAGAACAGAGGTTATGGAGTTCGTGTGAGATTCCCCTCCCACTGACTGAAGAATGCAGCGAAGTGATCTTAACTTTCTTCTTGAGGATGAGAGAGATTGTGAAGAACACACTTGAGTCTACAAAGATTTTCCCATAAGAATCAAGTCCACTGGATGAATTTCAAATTTTTTCCTGGAAGGTAAGTGCTTTAGACCTCTTACTAGCACCAGGCATAAATTAAGTTGTGAATTGCAGTCTGTGTAGAAAAATTAAATTTATTTCCAAACTGTATTTAAGTGGTGATGCTGTGAATGAGGTGAAAAAACCCACAACAGATCTTTTCCCAATAGGTTTCCTGACAAAAGAATTTTCTTCTTGACCATCAGAACCAACAGCTTGACAAAAAACGCCCTAAATACCGCATTTTCTCTACTGCATCTACAGGGACTGTAAGAAAAATAGGCTAAACCCAAATATCAGAGGGCAAGTCACGTTTTGTGACCCGTGGTCTTCCCCACAGTTTAGGACTGTCTGTTGAACTAAGGTTTGAGAAGTTCTTTCCGGAACTGAGATGAGGTGGTGGTGGGCATTTTTGCAACACAGGTCGTTTTAGTATTAAAATTATTGCTTTGAGTGCTTGTACTCTTTAAAGAGTGCTGGAAGAGGACTGTGTGATGAATAATAAGCTTAGGCAATGCTGATAAATTAAAAATAAAACCTGGCTTTAGAATTTGTTCATTTGTAAAGATTTGTTCATCTTTAAATTTTCCCAAAATTAAATATCAAATTATTGGTAATGCCCGGCATCCTTTGTAGGAATGTAATTCAGATACACTCACCAAAAGAGCTCACATCATTAGCGGGGTGATTGTGTCATCTTCCATAGAAATATTCCACACCATTGGTGTTTCTTGGCAGACTGACACATTTTCACTTGACATTGCTGTAACCTCTGGGAAAGCAAGCCCTACCTTTCTGTGAATAATTCATTTGTGAGCCATCACACTGAAGTATTCCCTTCTTTTGAGGAAGGAGGGGAGGGATACCAGAGCTACTTACTTTTGGTTTTGGGTTTTCTTTTACTTTTTTTAATGCTACCTTGCAGTCTTAACACTTCCTAAGTATTCTTCCATAAGAACCTTCTCTCCTAACATAGAACTAACTCTCAGTTCTGATCCTTTGGTTTGTGAATTAATCCATATAATTTTTCCAAAGGGTTCTGGATCAGAGCAGTGGAAAGCTGCTGATGCAGTGTAACCTTTCTTATAGTGCTGGTTGTCTGGAACGGGACAAAAATTCCAATAAATCAAACTTTCAGAAATCCAGCTAAGAAGCATGGCTGGCTGTTTAGTAAAATGTGCTAAAATACATTTTAAATGACTATGTAGACTTACACTGCTAACAGTGAGCATGCAGAACGTAGTACACTCCTGGCAGAACCAGGGAAAGGAAGCCTTTTGTATTTGGCCAGAGAATGGAGAGCTCAGCGTTCACAGGTGTGTTTAAAGCACTGGTCAAAATGTTTACATGGAGTTGGTTTGTCTCACTTTTGAAGTGTAAAGTCTGTATCTTCACTTTAGCTGGATAAATGTTCTTACTGCTAGTAATGATTTTAAGAAATGAGTTGAAACAGAAGACCCAGTACAGCTTTTTTTAAAATTTATTTTACGTAAGCCTTTTTTTAGATATCCTATTTGAAGGCTCTACCAATGACTTTTTTTCCTAAAATTGTATCAGTAGCAGGTGTTCACTTTGTTCTTTACTTTTTAGCTTCTAATATGTATTTTTTCATGTCTGCCAGAAAAGCTTGACTCTCAGTTTAAAGCATGTTCTTGATAACAGACAGGCAAGGGCTGGATGAGCTGTTCTTCTATTCTTATGTGCAATATCTTGGGTATTTGAAGGGCTCTTTAGTGATCCCTTCCTCTAAGAAGCTCAAATAATTCCTGGTCTTTTATTAATCTGTCAGAGCAGGGGTTGCTTCTGAATTTATCTTAGTATTTCTGTCTGAAACAGCTGTGCAGCCTATGCTTCAAATTGCCGGCATTAAATCAACATAGTTTTCCTCCTCATTCTTCATCAATTTGTCATATAGATAAGCCCACTACCTGCACTAGCAATCTTCCATTATCCACTGTTCTTGCTGGTTTCTTCCATATACTCCCATCAACACCCACAAAGGCTCTTTACCCTCAGATATATTCTGTCTCTCTCTCTTTAGGTTAACTCCACTGCAGAAGACGTTGGCTACAGATAGCTAATGGCTCTAAAAATTGGGCATGACATATGACTTATTTTGCCAGTGATATAGCTAGGTGATTTGGACTTTAATATCTTGAGACTGCATAAAGGAAATTAAAAAATTACAAAACAGATAAGAAGGAAAAAAATCACAAGAAAAAGGCATCTTGATGATTTTTGTTATTTATGTAAACTCTAACATCCAAATTTCTTTGCTAATTACTGAAACTGTACACTCTGAAAATGTACACATTTGAGGAATATAAATGAATACACTGTACCGTCCATTATGCACTGTGCAGAAAGTGTCCTTCGTGATCAGAGTTCTACCCCATGAAATTTAATCTTCATTCAGATTATTCTGAGTTTTTTCATATATTTGCCTGTCTTTAAATGTGCTTTTGTGACATCTGTATATGTAACCTCCATAACTAAGATGTGCTTATTTGCATTGTAAAAGAGTAAAGCATTTCCAGTGCCAATGTTATAATGAATACTGTATTTAAAAGATCATGCCTCATTTTTCGATGTGCTGTGTCGGCAGCAGGGTTGTAGTCTGTCCTGATATTTCACTGTATAAATTAGACAGCTATGGAAGGGAGAATGAGAACAGCAGATATAGATTAAGTGACCTGTTCCATATCACAACACACAACTTTGACAGCATGAGAAGCAGATTCCTAGCCCAACCTACTAAATAAGGAGTGATCAGAAACATAGTCCTGATTTTTAGGAAGAGGTGAGGAGTTTGGAATTGTCTTGAATTTTATTTTTGCCCATTTTGTGCCTCTCTACAGAAATAATTATAACTATATACAGAGGCTGTTGTAAACCTCTTTGACATGGTTTCGGAAAGTAGTGGTTCCAATTGTCATTTCAGAATGTTTTTCTGAAATTAAAAAAAACCCGTGAAAACTAATTTTTTTGCATAGAAAGAAAGACATTTCAAAGGGTTTCTGGTTTTCCTACGTTAGAGCTCAATAACAAGTTGAAAAAGGGCATGCATTTTTCAGTGTGTAACTTCCATGTATGCACATACTAGATGCTAAAAGAACTGATAGACTTTTTTTAAAAGGAATGGATATATTTGCATGGGAAAAGATTAGCAAAATAATCAAAACACAAAACAAAACAGGAAAAAATAGTTAAGAATAAAAAAAGTGGAGACTCCTCTAAAAATGTTGTGCAAGGTGCTTGCAAATGAATACTTTAAAGGACATGAATCCTATTTCAAATCAGACCAAAGCTGCTGGTTCCCTTTGCTTCCCTTTTGCTGCTGCAGGTGCCCCAGGCTTTTTCCTCCAGAGCAGCTGTGCTCCACTGAAACAAATGGCACTTCCTGGGGACTACATCTTTAGTTACTGGTACAAGAGTCATTGTAATGTGCAATGGGATATTTCAGTAATGCTTTCAAATGGCTATTAAAACACAACCCTGCATAATAAAATCACAACTGCATGCTTGCAGATAGAGCTGCCAGTGATGCAGCTACCTGTGTATTATTCCCTTCAAAGAAGAGCTACTAGAACAATTGTAGGGCAGCAAGGAAAGGTGTGAAAAAACCAGATGCTCAGTGATGTGGTCTTATTGCTGTCTGTCTTCCCATCTCCCTCTCAGTTTTCTGTTTCAGCTTATGGTCTCCACAATACTGCGTTTTCATAGCTCAACTTATTTTTTTGCCTCACATCACAGGGAATACCTAACAATGTCAAATATGGAAAAGCTGATTCAAAGTATGCCTATGTCTTCAACCAGATCCCAGCTTTTACCTGTACAAAGTAAACATTTTGCTTGGGAGAGTGCGATATGATGTGCATTAACAGAATCCTTTTCCTCTTCCATAACAAGGGTCTCTTAATTTAGAATTTGTGCATTAAAGCAGGGGTAAATCCAAATGATGATTGTAAAGCTCACAGACTGTTCTGCAGGATAGAAATTAATAGGATAAAGAAAAAAGTTAAGCAATGTTGAAGAATTGTAGCATAATGTTCCTTTCTCTTCCCTAGTATCCCACAGTAAATATTAAAAAGGAGTCACATTTAAGTTGAGTGTGGTGCAGCATGTGTTCCTGGCTTCTCAGGACCTCATCCAGGACATGCAGAATTTATCTGCCAAGGATTTTGCGTCTGTGGAGGTTGTTGATCTCAAAGGTGGTGAAGGACTCTTCGCCTAACTCTAAGGACTTGTGTGTCAGGGTAGGCTATTGTGTGAAGGTATTGTGATACCCAGTAAATAGTAATGTACACCTCTTGGGGCAAGTCAACAGGGACTTAAAAGTTCTTCTGGGTGCTTAGAAACTGAGCCCCACGACAGCCAGCAGTATCTGGTCCTAGGCTTTTTTATTTCCATAGCTTCGTGCTTTTGGTCATTAGCTTATTCCGCCTTTAAATATAGTTTGCAGCTTGCCATCCTGGATCCATGAAGTTGTATCTGTAATATGAACTGGAGAATAGTAACACTTCAAACACCAGCATGTATTTCAGGCAGACCCTGTATACTCACAAAATGTTAGAATTTAGGATCTTCCCAATGACAGCCATGACTGCTTTGTTTAATGTCAGGCTTCTGAAAGATCCTTTCCTAGCCAATGTTGTTTACCTATCTGTCCCTTAAAGAGAAAGGAGACACAGATCTTGCATTTGAGTTACTCTCTCTCCAGCTGGAAACATTGTGTAGTACATTCTTTATTGTATTTATTGCAGAGTATGTGCTACCTGCTTGAGTGTACCAAGACCACATACCTGTATTGCTTTTTTTTTTATGGTTCATGACATTTGCCCAATGATTTAAACTCAAATCTTATTTTTGCAAAAGGACTTCAGTCTCATCTTGCATTCTCTACTATTTATTTTGTCATCAGAACTGTTAAAGTACATAGTAAGTGATTTGTCACTCTGTCTATTTGTTAGCCAGTTTATTTGGGAACAATTATGCTTATCTCCTAGATATTTCCATCGTGGTTTTTTGAAACACAGCATTTGGCTCTACAGTATTTGAAAAAATCAGTGATTGAAATCTTAACTGTATGCTACCCTGACAGAAAATATATCCTGGTTTTGTTTTCTGCTTGGGGAGGAATCAGGTTTCAGCTCAAATGGTCGTGGTTATCCCTCTTAATTTTGTTTCTGGTAGGTTGTTCTACAAGCTTGCAGAGTAATGATACAGAATAAAAGCCTCCTGAATACATCCTATGTGTTTTGACATGTATATGTTTTATGGATATGTAGATTTGCCAGCATAGAATATTTATAATTTCAAGGGTTTTAGTTTCCTTATAGTTTGGATAGGATTTTTGTGTGTGAGAAAAGAAATGTCTGACTTTATCTTCAGCTGATTTTTTGCAATAGTGTAAGGAAATTATAAATATGTCTGGGAGAAATAGTCTCCTTTGATTCTTTAGTAGCTTGAAGGTGTTGCTTAAATTCATCAGTTTCTTTATGTGTGTATGTGAATTCAAAGACTGAAGATCAATATGTTTGGGAAAGTTAAGAGCTGCTGGAAAGGGGACAGCGGACAGTTACTCAGATTCAGCATAAGTGAGACTAGAGATGCAAACAGCTGCTTTTAATATTGATAGCCGTACCTAATTTTCTTCTGATGATTTGTGTCATTTCAAAACCGTGATTTTAAAGGCGAAGCTTTCTATGGAGCTGTCAAAATTTTATATTTCACATTTCTGAAATAATCAAATTACATCTTATACATAACTAGAGAGACTGAGGTGCTTTTCACATGCAGTATTGCGCTTAGCACAAAAACAAATGCTAATGTGACTATCAGTACAGGACCAAACTTTATCTGAGATCTGGGGTGTTGCCATGGCAATTCCAATTGTTGGGAAAAAATTCTCTTTTGTGCTTCATTCTGACATTATATTGCAAAATGATGATTATGAAGAAACATACAACCCAAAAAGGGGGGGGGAATCTCTTCTCGAAGATGTAGAACATACTTTCTATTGCATTTACTTTTTCTGAAACACTGAGTGTGTGCCCAGATTGTTATGAGCTGTATTTTTTGCAGATTCAGATATATTGTTATTTCTCAAGCTGCCATAATAATACTCAATGTTATTTCTCCCAAATGTAATAATCAACATAATAAGGAACTCAGAGACATATATCCCATTTCCTATGCAAAATATCAGTTTCTAGTGTGTTATACTGCTGATGTGGCCCTTTTGCTTTTAACAATACCCCCTATGTTAGTTGAAGCATATCTAAAATACAGATCTTGCTTAAGTTATTTATATATTTCAGCTCTCTAATCTATGTATAATAGAATAGCTCATACTAGCCAATAGATCAGTCATTTCTGTTTAGTTATAAAATTGTTTTTCTACCAGTACCTCTCACTGTGAGAAAATTGATATGGCTATTACCTGTTCCTTGCTAAATCAATACACAACAAGCTTTAAATAAATAAATAATAACACACCCCTATCCCCCCCCCCAAAAAAAAAAAAACCAAAAACCAACAGCCAAACAACAAAACCACACAATACTTCCCAAGAAGAAACAAACGAAGGAGTACAGGTAAAATGTGATGTGCACTGCAATTCATGCTGAAGTTTATTGTGCATTCTTTCATGTAGGAAATGTGTAAAATGGGAAACGTTTCCAGAAGAGAACTAATTCTTGCAGTGCTGCATTGCTGCTTTATAAATAAATCATTGTCCTTTCTCTATTGATCACTGGAACAATCCAGTCGAAAAATGCTGACTTAGTGCAGCCCTTTGCAGGATGGCAGGACTGAGAGAAAAAGCCAGGTGAGTGGGACACAGCAGCAGGGAACTGGGAAAATCCCACACTGTTTAGAGATCAGGTTTGGTGCATGAAATCTTTGACTTGTCTTTTACCTCCAAGAAAACTTGACAAAGCAGCTGATTTCTACAAGATTTTCTGTCTGTCTTTCCATAATGTCGTTGACCAGGAAAAATTAAATATAAGACAATACTAGTTTTAATTAGTAAATGATGCTGAAAATCTGTGTTTAAGGTATTGTGGGGTTTTTTTTTGAGAACACACAAAAAAAGACCTTCCAAATTTAATTAATTATCTCAGTTATGACATTTATTTGTCAAGAAATAAGGGCTCAAATCTTCCAGGAATGCATTTGGATTGGTAGACTCTCAGAAATAGTACTGCATTCCTGTAAATTGAGGTGGAATCTGAATTTTATTTGGTTATCACAGATAACCAAGATCACAGCTTGCCAATCTGACAATTCAATGATGTTTGATTTGTCAGCACTTCTGGTATCAAGCCCCAAGGCTTTTCTGGGAATAGGAGTAGCCTGTTACGGTGAGGAGCTGAGAAATACTATTTGGTTTTGCATGTCTGACCATTAAGATCAGTATTGGATCTCAGAGGCATATCCTTATTAAAACATGGCTTTCACTGAAGCCTGTAGTAGACATCTATAGCAAGAGTGTATACTCACAATGTTGTTATCCAGAACTTCCAGCTAGTTCTAGAATATAAAGTTCTTATTTTTCATAAAATAAGATTTACTGGTAGTTGCAGCGCTCAGCTGATGGCAGGTTATTCAGGGCCGTGGTGATGCATTGCTTTTAGGGCGTGTTGTCATCACATCATTTTTTTCTGTTTCTCGTTAATTACAAATACTTCCAGGATGCAGGTCCGTAAAATGTAATTATTTATTCCACTGGGTGTTTTATCTCTAGTGCTGCAATCAGAGGCAGCACATGCTGCTGTATTCTCACCAGTGTGCCGTTGGGTGGCTAACGGAAGCAAAGGGGCTTGCGAAAGACTTTCCTGACTACAGTCGAGGTGTAGGGCACGGAACAGAACAGCTCGATGCGAGGAGGTGTGGGCGCGAATGCACGGTTGGATCGGGGTTGTGTCGGCTGTGCCGGGGATGACTGGAGGCTCCTGTTCCCGGTGCTGCCGGCGAGGTGCGGCTGTGGGGCCGCCAGGGCTGTGCGGCACCGGGGACCAGCTCCCGGCTGATGGCAAAAATCCTCCCAACTTGAATGATTAACCTGGACCAAATGAACTACAGGGAACAAATCTGGGGGTACAGAAAGAGACTAGATGTGTCGATGTTGCTGCCATGGCAGAAAGCACCTGACACAGCCCTGGTTTGCACTGGACTGGCTTTCCCTCTCCTCTTCCAGTGTCCAAGTATCGATCGGTTCATGATTCCTGCTAGGATATGCTGAAAGGCCTGTAATTAACACGAGCATAATAATCCATGAAGTATTTCGTTATCTGAAATAATGCGATCTATTAAACAAACAAAAAACCCAGTGGTGTTTATTATTACTCCTGCATTTGACCATCTCCCTCTACCAGCTGGAGCAGAGCCTGGCCGCTGGCCACTAGATGCCACTCTTGTATAAGGACATGGTGGGCATAATGACTTAGACAATAAGTAATTTACTTAGAGAACATGTATGTGTATAATTAGGAGTCATCAATGTCTTTCTTTTAAAATAAAATAAGTTTACCATATCTAATTAGATATTTCTTATAAGATGGATTTCATTCTAATTGAGTAAAGCTACGCTACTGGTTTAAAATACAGCAAAGGATGTATTTGTATTCACTTTCACAGTTTCCATATTTTTTTAGTCCTTGCAATAAATGGATCTGATTACACCTTTTAAATCGATGTTCTCTCAAACTGGTATGACATAAATGATTGTTCTGTCATTGTGATTTTACTGCCATTGTTTTCAGTGTGTGAGGTTTTTTAGTGATATCTCTCTTAATCTCATTCTGTCTTTCCCTATCCTCCTGATTGTGATCTTAAATCTGCATGTTCTTTCCATCCAAACTGAACTAATCTATTTAAAGAGCCAACAGCAGCCACCATGGACGACTCTGGCCTGGCCAGAGCTTTCCAGCAGCAGTGAGCTCGGTAATCCACAGCTAATGAACCAGAGCTCTGAAATGTCTGTTGTGCAAGGGGCTTCTTTAAAAGCTCAGATTTCCTGTAGCTGAGTGTTGCAAATGGAAATCTAGATTTTGCAGATGTTGGACTGTAGTCAGCCTAGGTAAAATTCAAATTCAGGGCTTTTTTGCAGGGAAAATGAATGCCTTAAAGCTTCAGTGTTAACTCAGAAGGCACTGGCTGGTCATTGTCACACCCAGCGTGGGCAAGGCTTACACCCCTTCCCAAAGCAATTTCATTAGTGCCTGAATTCTCTCCACCAATCTGAGTTCTGGATTTTCACACCAAAATGCTGTGTTGCATGCTAATGTAAGAACTATGCTTGTTTTACAGTTCTTTCAGATCTGTGGGAGTTTTGGTATGGGTGATCTTCCTCAGATCAGCTCTGGTGACACCAGGCTGCAACACCGACCACTTCTACATTATGAGTGTTCTCATCAGGCCATTCCTGCCTCTGTCCAACACGTGAGCCACTCCTGTGTTTCCCAATTATGACTAGAACTTATCTATTCAATCTTGATGGCATCTTTCAAATTACTTTAAATTATCTCCTGAAAGAATCTACATCTGCAACAAAACAATGGCAAAATGATTTTAGAGTAATTTTCAGATTGTGGCTTATAACTGCATTGTACCTCAGAAATAGCTTGTCCCAGTAGGCATGGCTTTCTCTGCTATCCCTATCTCTCATATATCAAATTGTGGATTATTATACAGAAGTTGTATCTCTGTCTTATTTATTGAAGTGTTGGTTCACTAAATAAAAGGTCTCAACAATTATTTGAGCTGGCTGAAAACCTGCTTGAAAGTTATATATTTCAGTGAAACGTTTTCAACAAGCTCTATTTCTGAAGCTAAAGTACTTCAATTCCCAATGACCAAATTCATTAAAATATAAATTAGCCTAAAGAAACATATGAATCACCATAGTATATTTGCATATCATCTATTTGGTGTGCCTGTAACAGTTTCTTCATGTAGACTAACAGCTACTGCAATCTTCATGACCGCAGAGTTGAATAAATGACTGTGGGGTGAATGAGAAAGCAAAGAAGACAAGGATGAAAATTATTTCTGCTGAATGGGAAAGAATACTGCAAAATTCTGCAATTGAAATTAAAACCTGTGTTAAACTAGTTTCCTTCACTAAGACATGTCTTAGCTAATCAATTAGCATTGACTGTCTCAGTATTCTAATAATAGGAAAGGATTTAAGGAAATGTCATGTTTCGTTTGTATTTTCAGAACTGTAGATAATTACTGATTATTGCACAAGAGTGAATATCATCTAAGAAATAAAGGTGAAGAGGATGGAACGAGAATGTCTTCTCTCAGGGGAGTTAAATGATCCACCTGCAGTAAGACCTTTGCATCCTCAAAGGCAGCAACAGAAATTTCTCATAAAGTTTGACCTGTTGTTCTCTAGGTAATATATCCGAGGCTCCAATACAGAGTATCTTGTCAATTCCTTTTAATAAATGAAGCTGAACTGATACAGCAGCTCGGGTAGTTTCTCTGATCTGTACCAATTCTCCACTCAATGCCTTCATGTGTATTTCCGTGAATTGTTGATACACTTGGCCAGTGAGTTTTCTGTGACTTCAAAGCAAAGCCTTTCACTTTGCCTTGTATAAAACATGCCCAGAAGCTGGATTCTGAAGAAAATAAGTAGAGAGAAAAATATTGATTTTAGATGTTATGATAATCTAAAAAAAATGGTTCAAAAATAAAAGGGGAGGGGAAACCCTTTTTTCCTTTTTTTTTTTAGATTTGTCATTTGTTGCAAATACTTCCCAGAAAATTCTTCTGTAGTGAAGCAATTAGCTCCATATAAATGCAAACAATAACTGCAAATGTTGCATTTGTGACATCCAGAAAGTGCCATGACATTCTTCTTAAGAAATGTTCTACATCTCTTCTTCATCTTTCCAGGGGAAAAGAAGAAGAAAGGATTGGTTAGTCTTCAAGAACGATGGGCACCAGGTTCATTGTTGGATTTTCTGAAAAGGCTTATGTTTGATATCATAGAGCACAAACTTGATTAGCTCTAATGTAATTTGTTCGCTTTTGTGATGCAACTCAGTGAATGTCATTTTGCATGGCTCTGATGAAGTAATGTTAGGGAGACAGTCAAAAGAGCCAAATGGTCACAGATTTATGCCCTTTCTAGAAGTGACTAGGACGTTTTGAATCCTATAGGACAATAGGCCTTTATACTTCTAAATCACCTAGAATATCTCTGAAAATATGACCTTTAAAATAGTTCCATCTTTCTAAACAGCTTCAGGGGTCATCCCAGCGTTTCCAGATAAATTTGGAGACAAATGAAATGAGGAACTGCTGAGTTCTCTACAAACTGAGAAAGAATAAATCACAAGATGTGGAGAAGAAAGTTCCATGACTAAAGCTTTCCAAGCAATGCAATTTTACTGTATTATCATATCCCACTAGTTCTTCGGTCGCGTGAGAACACAAAGCAGGTAAGTAACCTAAGTGTGACTACTGCTACACTTTAGGAAAATGGTTCAATAATTTGTTGACTTCCTTCATTGCTTAAGTTTATTGTCTAAAATATATTCTTTCTTTTTTTTTTTTATATTGTCAAATTTTTCATAAGTGGAAGAATTTTTAATTTTCAACTTGGTAGCATTTGAAATCAGCCTGAAATAGACAATTTGATGAGAGTTTTATAAACTTCATTTAAACTGAATCCAAGGAAATGCGGAAAAAAGTATTGCAGATGAGTAATTTTTAAGGAATTGGGAGGAAGAGACCATTATGTAAAGGAATGTTTAGTATCAAAGCATATAAATAGCTTTAGCTGACAGCAGAACAATAACTCCAAAAGTTAACAAATCATTCTCAAATTTTGATAGAAAAGGAAGCTAGAAAAAGAAAGGTAGATTTATTCCATTCTGAAGATAAGAAAGGCTGTTTTAATTGTGATTTTTAAGGATTTTTCAGACATGCTCAACTTTTGATTTCAGTGTTTTTAATCCTGATTTGCACTAATAAAAACTAGGTGCAAATGAGTGCTGATGAGTCTGTATTGAAGTTAAACGAATAGTTGAAAATGTCTATGAATATTCATTTAAATTCAGAAATTAACTCCAAATTGATCATGCCTATGACTTTGTGAATTTGCTCTCTACGAGCATACATGCACTTGAAATTAACTTTCATGAATATTTGCAAAAGCAGATTTTCAATTAGATATTTTATATTCTTGCAGAAAATAATTTTTCAGTGATATATTTAATTGTGAGATTTGGATTTTACATCATGCTGCCTGATATTTGTGATCTGTTCTGTGGGACTGCATATTTGAAGGCCTGCAGGAAGGTTTTAGCTGGATGGAACACTTTGGAAAACCTTTACCTTGTGAATTGCAGGATTCATCAAGAAGCAGAAACAAATTAGAATATACAAGAAAATAAGAAACTGTGCAGATTTCCAATTTCCATTCAAGGATTTTAAAAAAAGTATACTGAACATTGTACTTCAGCATGAAGTGAATCTTAGAGGTCAATTTTTCCTCATTTGAGCTGTCAGGCCATGGTCACGGGCAAGTTCAGTGACTATATCCAAGAAGAATAATTTTAAGGAAGCGGTTGTTTGGATTTTTAACGTTTGAAGACAAGATTCATGATAGATTGCAATGGCTGATAGTTTGGGGTAGCTTAGAAAAAGTGGTATACATGCAATGACTGTCATTGGAGCTCCAAAATGGGATGTGTGGTTTCAATTAGAAGCTGACTTCATGTAAGAAGTCCTAGCTCTAATAAGATGTTTGTATAAAATGTTCTCATGGTGTATGCAGTTTAAACATTATCTAGAACCTGCTGTGACTTGCTGGAAGAACTGAAGCGGAAAACAATATTCTTACTAAGGAACACAATAGAAATGACAGTTTGGCAAGTCTTCCATATCAGGAGAAGAAACCAACACCAGCAGGTGAGTTGAGAGGACGGGGTGTGGGCCTGCTTGTGTTCCTAGAAACAAGGAGAAGCAGGAAGGATGCCTGACCTCTCCGTGGATGCAGCAGGATCAGTTCTGGCCGGAGCTGCGATGAGTGGGGAGGCTCAGAGGAGAAGCCGCTGGCGGCCTGCACAGGTGAGCACAGGACCCCACGGGCCAGCCTGGGAAGGTGAGCTTACCCACCTCGAACGAGGGACAGGGGCTGCTCAGGGGGAACAGCCTGAGCGACGTTTGCACCTGGACTTGGCCGCCCCTTGTGCTGCTGATCGTGGAGGGGAGGAGAGGTCCTTGTTGCTAACCGCAGTCTAGGAATGCAGTTCTAATTTTAGTTTATTTTTTGTTTTGTGAGTTCATCCATTGTTGTGTGCAGGAGTGTAACCACTTATTTTCCCGGACTAAATGTGTCCTGATTTCATCTTTCACCTTGGCAACTGAATGGCATATGCCCTGTGGCTGATTCAGGGCATTTTCTTATTGGTGGAGCAAGGAAATACACACACACATGTATTCCCTTGGAACAGGAGAGTGGTTTCCCACCTAGTTACTGGAGCCAGCTTGAGGGCAGGTAACAGGCAGTGCTGGGTCAGTCTACCTCAGCAGGCACAGCCAGTGCCTCTAACAAGCAGCAGGGGAGGGGGAGATTTTTTATGGTGCATAAGGTACCATAAGAGGGTAATACAACTCAAAAGAAATTGAATCAGGTTCTGAAACTGAGACAACCAAATTTTTCAGCCTTGGCTTGCCAAGGTATTGAGTACCTTGAATCCCACGTTCAAATATTTTGCAAGCTAAAATACTGTTTATTGGAAGAAATTGGTGAGTAATTTAAGGCCAGGGATTATTTGGGGAGTTTTCTGAGTAATTTTTAGATAATTTAAAAACAAGAAGTGAAGGATGAATACATTATTTTGTTATGTATCGCTTCTTCATCTCTAGTTTGGATAGTGAGAGAATCCAGCCCCAGTGCCTAGAAGTCATACTCAAGGATTGGATTTCCTCTGTAAAAGCTATACAGTGTGATAACACAGTTGTACTGCATATTCAGTTTTGATATGTAACCTTTTAAATAAATTGGAATACTCTTTGTGCCTATACTGGCACACACGGAGAGATCATAAACAATAATTTTGTAAAGGTCACTTCTTCACTAAGCGTTTGAGCTCATGGCAAGAGCAGCATAGGGCTATTAAAGGACCTTTATGCTTCTATTTTTTGGTGTCTGTTAATATTTTTGCAGCTTTGAGGCTCTGTTTAATATAAAGGCTGTGTAGTGTCCCATGGCAGGGGTCTGTCTGTGCAGGCGTGTGCCGTGAGACCCTGGGCTGCCTCCCTGTGCATTTTAGTAGCAAGTGCCTGCTGGCCATAGGATCCGGGGCTCCTCGGCAGCGTGGAGCAGCGTGCCCGAGGCTGGCAGCATCCTTCCTGCTGTGAATGGTGGGGAACACAGCAAGATCCGAATGCTGGAGGCTTTTGTGTCAGTAGCATCTCAAGACAACCAGGTATCAGGAACCTGGGCAATATATGAGTGCCAGCAGTGGCTGAGGGATCTCACAAGGTGAGAGGTACCAGATGCTTGCCAAGCTCAGTTCAGCTGCGTAGCACATTGCTCAGATTTTCCTGCTGCTGCCCTTCTAAGGTGCTAATGAAGTTGTTGGTTGAATCATTTTTTTGTGGTCCAGTGGAAAGTCTCTTGGTCTTGCTTGTCTCCAGCAAAATTCTTTGTCTCAGAGGAAATGCTTGGAAGTTTACAGTCAGTCCAACCAACATTAAAACCACGTATATCTGCTGGTCTTCAAAAACAAAAGCACATTTTGTTACAAACTCCCTTTATGCTGTACCCATTGGACTGTTCCTTCCTGTGATTGATGAGATGGCCTAAATCAATATCCTTTTATTTTCAGATCTCTATTATTTTGAATAAATCTACATCTGTCTATCTGACAGTGTAGGGGGAAGTGATTCACCACTGTAGTGGCATCAGAAGATACCCTCAGCAGGGTAAGTGGAGTCTATCTGGTGTCATTAAAATAGCCCCTAGCCTAGATGTGTGTGGTATTTGCAGGGGGGCAGTTGAGCAGGAGGCTGAGATGGTGCATTTTAACTCTGAGAAGATGTTTGCTCTCCACTGCTGCCTGCTGGTATAAAGCCACTGTGGCTCACAGGAAGAACAGGATGTTTGTGAGGATATTGGCCATACACGGAGGGGTTGTAACTGGAAAACACCACAGTGTGCCTGGAGAAAGGATGCTTGATGTTGCAGGCATGGCCTCTCTAGTGGGCAGAGGTTGGTGCTGCCCACACAGGAGGTGGCTCATCCGTCTGCTTGTGGGGACACTCCCACGCCTGCTCTGCCACAGCTGGAATTGCCCTGATGCCAGACACAGCACCACAACACCACACAAAGCCAGGGCTGGAGCTGGGGAACAGCCCAGCTTCTGCTGCCGCCATCCGTGCTGTGGTGTTTATTCAATACCTAAAATTTTGTTTAAAATTATTTCACTTCTCTCTCAGTGAGAAGCCCTTGAATGTATGATTTAAAGCTTAGATTTTCTCTTCCATGAAAGACCTGTGCCTAGCACCTCTCTGTGATCTTGGGGAGGTTACATGCCCTCAACAACAGAGATATGTCAGCCTGAAAGCTTAAATTACTCAGGTGTCTCTTATCGTGGAAAATCTCTTCACTCTTTCTGAGGGCAAGATCATAAAAATCCATATTTCCCAGATTTAAAGTATCAATGTGAGTTTGTTGCTAGCTCCTTCTGCATTAATAGATTGTCTATTTTATGGAATTCTTAATAACTCACCTAAATTTTAACGTATTCGCATGAATGAATTTTAAGGAAGGTCATAACATTATAAAAGCATGTATTTGTACTTGTTCCACATCACTCTACAAACTGTAACTGTTTTTTTCTCAAGCTGATAATTGTAGCTAGTAATTTTACTCCTTTGGCAGCATTTGTCTGACCTTCTCTACTTTCCCCTGTTCCCTGAATCGAAAAGAATTTTTGGTAAGATACTACATAATCTCCCCAAAAAAGGGATAGAACTTCAATCTCATAATAAGGAATAAAAGATTTAATTTCCCTTGTGATTGATAAGCATAATTTGTAAATGAACCTGCTTTATGGAATGGTGAAAAATGGTTGGAGCAGTTAAAAAATGAATTGAATATGGAGAAAATAGATTCCCCATAAGAAAGAATATAAATTTGTAAATGCGGAATACAAAATTATTTATAGACATTAAATGAACAAATTAATTTGGCTGACATTACCTTCAATTTACATAGAAACCATCTTTCACATTTTCCGTGTAGACCATTTTCTATGTTCTGCTGTGACTGAGGGAAAAACAAAGCACATGAGTCCTTTAAGGCAAGAGGAAAACATCCCGAAAGTCATTTTAACTGATTCTGAGAGTTGTGCAGCGGGCAGAGATTCAGGGAATGACAAAGGCACATGCAGAGAGGGAGGCAGCGATGCCAGGGAAACAGCTGGTGTCTGAAAAGCCCAGTTTGCCGTTCCCGTTATTGCTCTGCGTGGAGGCTGGGGTGGAGCCGCTTGCTGATCAGGCCAGGCTCTAGCAAGGACACTGCTGGGGAGATGCTGGTCTGAAACTCACGGCTGGGGAGGCCCCAGCCAGCTGGAATCCAGTACCGCAAAACCAGGTCCTAACTCCACACTGCCACGGACAGTTGTAAAAGCAGCTTCGTGCTTGGCCACATGGACTCAGTGGGAGTGACTGTACCAAGGAAAGGTCTCTGGGGTGGGCTTGTTTCAGTTCTGCTCGCATGGTAGACATTGCTCCTAGACTACCTGGACACATGTGGGCATGTCTGGGTGCTTCTGGTTCTTCTATCACAAGACTCTGAAGCAAATCTTTTTCCTGTGAGCCTTTGTTTCTCTAATTTTTTCTGATCACCCCAAAGCTGAACAGCTGGTGAAGGCCAAAGGTATGTGTTTAAGGCACCAGTGCTGCCAACGAACCACAGCATGGTTATGTTATGTTATGTCATAACAGCATCCAGCACATTTCTTGTGCCAGAGGACCTACGTGAACATCTCAGTAGATGCAGCTAAATTGCACAAGCAGAGTCCAGCTCCTGAGCCCCACTGAATGTCTGGGAACAGCCACAGGCTGGTTTAGAGGCCAGGGATGGTGACTGTCTGATTCCTCATCTTCCCTCTGCATCCTTCCCCATCTCTTGTTTAGGAGTATAAGAAACACCGATTTATTCTTCCTAGATCAAACTGTAGCTAATCCATAATGAGACATGCTGGTATCCTTTCTTGCTACTCAGGCACATAAAACACTCAGCAAGTTTTTCCAGGCTTAAAAACTCACTGAATTGAGCCTTGCATAGTGACGCTGCATGACCAAAAGCAAAGTGCAAAAATTCCTCAAATTTGGGACTTCAATTTAACTCACTATTGTAGGGACATTTCAGAGAGAGGATAGAGAATGACACATGTATCCAAAAGACAATTTTTGTATAAGAAGTCTAATAAATGTTTCTGATTTCTTCTGATCATTTAAAAAAAAAAATTAAAAACTCTGCTGTCCTGTTCTGTTTCAATGCTGAAACTCAGTAGCAAACTGTTTGAAATCGGCCATTTATAGTAACTGTGGCCAGAGGAAGGAAACGATACTGTCAAGGTATTAGGAAGAGAGAAGCAAAAAAATAGGTTGCCCATTCTCCTTTCTTTCATCTCTTGCACAGTTTGGCAGAGAGTTCGGGAAGGGGCTTTTCGCCTCTTCAGGGAGAGACATAAACTTGGACCACACATTCTCAAACACTGCCAGCTTGTCATTCAGCTCATGCATTCAAGATGTTGCATATTAATAGCACTCCCTGATGACTGGTGGATAGGGGTCTCTCCACCTATACAAAATAAGCCTCTTGGCACAACAAAGTACAAAAGAGGCCCATACAGTGAAAGAAATGCACTTGAGAACTGGTTTGGAGAAACTCTGCACAGATGCTCATGTGCAGATGCATATTTCAGATGGTTTTTTCCTGATTAGCATGCAGCAAACTCACCTGTTTTGCTGCCTGGGGGAGTCACAGCAGACATGGAGAAACACCTGCGTGAGTTCAGTTCTGTCTCCCTGTGCATATGATTTCCACCCTTAATCCATTGCTGTTCTGTGTAGCCACTGAGACCCTTTTCAATCCCCGCCTTGGACATGGCTAGGGCAGCAAACACAGAGCAGTACTTTGGGGTAGAGACAAAGCATGAACAGCGCAGGGTGCTGCATGTTGAGAAGGGAAGAAGGGAATGAGTGGGTGTACTGGTCACACAGGTGCACTGGGGGCACATTGGGGGTGCTCAGGCCAGATGGGTTCTGGCGTGGCTGAGATAGGAGGATGAGCTCCCAGGACCTGTGCTAGAACCTTGCGTTTGTCATGTGCAAATGATCTGACACTCAGCACATACGTAGCTTTACCTGAGGTCTGGTCATGGGATTCAAGAAAATGAACCAGGCTGTTTCCCTCCTCCCCTGCGGAGTGCTGGTTACACGTGTCTGCTGTTAATTCTCACGCTGAGCTCTACAGGCAGATCCTACACACGCATGGGGAATAAATTTCCTTTGTGCTCTGCTCCATTGTAGTTTACTCCAATGGCAGAAAGCACAGCTTAGTTTTAACCATGTGTTTTGTAAAAATGAGCCTCAGGAGGAGAGGGTGGGGAGAGAGTTGCTTATACATGTGTCGGTATCTGATGCAATCCGCAGTGTGAGCCACGTTTTTCTGGATATTTCAGCATACACTGAGAATGACACATGAGTAGTCCAAGCTATTTTCAGAACTGACAGTTTTCCTTTTCACTCCAACAATTGCTTCTTCAATACACTAGAGTATGCAAAGTGCTTCAATAAACTTTTAATTGGGAGTAGGAGTAACAGTGAAACTAAGGGAAAACTTTAGGCAAAACAAGAGCTGACCTCAGCTCATACCTGTTTTGCAGGTTTGTTGTTAGCTTTTTAAAAGAGGCTGCACACCTTGGCATTTGTTGGTTTCTGGCAAGGCTTTTCAGAAGTCCTTTTCAGAAGTCCTGAAACAGCCTATGGAAGATTGGTTTTATGATGTTCTTGACCCAGGACAGATCCAGCAGAAGTCTGCTCTGATGGGAGCCATGGGCTAAAGCTGTCTGGATGTATTTTGATCTAAGCTCTTAGGTATTTCTCTAAAACAAAATATTCAAAATGTTCGAGATTTTCAGAAAATCTTCTCAGATCCTTACAACAGAGAACAGATTACAAGCAATATTCTCCAGATAAATGTGAGATGGATTTTGCTCTAATGGCTGTTTCATACCCTTTGCCTGAAGTTTACTCACTGACACCAAGAACGCAAATATGCCAGGGAAGGGGTCTCTACTTTTTCTTAAACTGTCTGAATCAATTACTGATCTGAGGCGTGGTGGTGTATTTCCTAGGAACTTAATTTCTTTCTATTACCCTCCTGACAAATGTAACCAATCTCTTTGGAGCTTGCAAAGTAAGGTGCATCCCACAGAGCTAATGCCGTGTGCTCTACTTGTAGAAAGGTATGTTTAACAAAAGCTGCATTCTGGATGCACTCCAAATATCATTACTATTGTTTAATTTCAGCTGCAGTTTGGCATCTGCTTAAGATAGTTTCAAAGATAGTAATCTCACCAGACAGATACAAAATACAAAACTGAAATTACGCTGCTCAATTATTTTGTTTACTGGGGGTGTTAAACTACTGTTTTTGTCTGAATCATGCAGCAGAGCTGTGATTTTTTACCTTTAAGCTCCTCTGAAAATACAGCTGTTTAGCATCAGTGCCTATTTCTTTCCAGATTACCTTATATGAATGAGTTTGATAGGAGTCACCGTGGTGAGGAAAGGATAATGGAATTTCAGGTAAGAGTTCTCCATAATGAATTCATTCCTTACAGCATGTTAACACCCACCCATGGAATTAGGGACCTTTGTAACACAATGCAACAATTTACTAGACATCACAAAACACCAATTATAGAATTGGACTGAAATGAGCTGCCAAATCCTCTGTTCCTGATAAAAGAAGGATAGGTATAGTCATGCCAGCACATTTTAACTCCTTCCTAAAAATTCACTTGGGTCCATTGTGAACGTCCTCAGTAATACAGTAGATTGACTGCAGTGCTATGTGTATGACATGAAAGTAAAATAAAATAAAAATGAATAGGTCATGAACAGCAGTGAATATGAACTCAATTTGGATCATATTTATTTAAATAATTACAGCAGATTGTTAACTTTGAGAATCTCCTGATTTATGCAAGGGAAAATGAAAGCGAGTTGGCTTCTATATTGTATATTTAGCTTGATAAAAGGAAGCCAGTCTGCATGGAAGAAGTGTGCAATTGAAGTTCCTCAGCTGATATTTTATAAAAGCACAATTAAATGTCAGTACTTTACAAAGAACTCTTAAATCCTAAGACTGAATCTCGTCTGTTTTTACTGGTAGCAGAGTACCAAACTGTAAGCAGAACTGAGCAGGATCTGACTTTCCATCACAGACAGTTAATAATTAAATCAAACATTATATTCAACAATAGAACATATGCATCAGCTTCTTTCAAATTGCATTTCCTTCCTGTTAGATCCATTAGTGTAAACCAGACTGCCTTTAGAAAACCCCTTATTGCTGCTGTCTTTCAGCACAGTTCCTGAAATGGATAATGTGGTGCATATTATGGGCAATTACACAGAACTCCCTAGTGACAGGGTTTTAGAGTTTCAGAATAAAACAGCTGGAACTACAGGGCTGTAAACTAATCGGAAAAAGAGACAATAGTAACACGTTTAATGCACATTGTTAGAACATGGACAAAGACTAGATGTGAAATACTACATATCACTATACCTACTGTATTGAACAGCATCTTCACTGCGAAATCCCATTTAACTCTTGAAAGACAAGGCAGTCAAAAGCCAAAGATTTTGTCATGAACAAATGCATGCACAGCTCTATAACCTGAGCTAATTGGAAACATTCAGGGAAGAAGCCTTGATCCAGAGCCCTGGTTTTCTCTTAATGTCAGTGTAGTTTGAATCAAATCCAGAACTCTATTCAAAAATGATAATTTATTAATGAATGCATAATGAATATATACCTACATAGGCTAAAAAACTATGTCTCCATCCCTCTTTTACTGTTTCAATACACTGAGAATTTAGCATTTGCGATGCAAAAATTGCATTTGCTCTTGGATATATCTTGGATACTGCCACAATGCGTAGTGTTTGATCCTCCATCAGTTTAAATTGATGGCAAAGCTCCCATTAATTTTAGTAATACAGCAGTGCATTTTTAGAATAGCACATGCATCATTTAAAAGCACAATGACCGTGATTACATGTGTAATCACAGTAATTGTGCACACAATTACTGGTTGGGTATCTAACTGCCTTTCAAAAATCAGTTGCTCTACTTGCATGTATGCTCACAGCACTCACTTGTGCAAATGCAGTGCAGCCCAGAGCATCCCCACCTCCGTGCTTGGCCCTGAAATACTCCAGGGGAGGGTTTGTCTGTGGCAGTAGGGATGTAGGATAGAGAAGTATATGTTTACATTGCAGTGATTTGAACAATAAATAAGAAAGGAAGAGAAATGGCTGCAGTGTCTCTTTGGGAAAGTAAAAATGTGAAATTACTTGAACTAATTTTTCAAAAGGACAGAGACTGATTTGCACCAGCTCCTCTCTTGTGAGCCTCCTTATCAGCAGTGTCCAGCAGGCATGGGCATGTTAATGTTTTGTAATGGTATGGCAAAATGATCAAATAATATATCAAATAACAGCTCCATACTAGAATAAAACAAACAAAAAAAATTAAAACCAAACAAAACAACATTGAGTAAAATTTTGCAGCTTAAAAAATTCAGAAAACAATTAAAGTTTCAGCATAGTGCAGTGAGTTTCTTAGAATGCAGAACCCAAGAACCAACTGCTGTGGCTCACTCTAGTTTAAAAGGGGACTCCTTTTGGTCAGAAGGTTGATTCCTTTAGCTGCAGAGGTATAGAAAAGCACATCCTCCCTAGACAGGGATAAGACTTCTGGATCCATCCTTTTGCTCAGTAAAATGGTACCTGGAGAAAATTTTATACAAACCATTTTATTCAGTTGTCCCCCACAGTCCTGGGTTCTCTCCTCCCCTGGGGCATGGGGAGTGTGCTTTGCTTTCCCAGTAACAACTTTATGATGCCACAATCGAGGGAGGGGATGGAGGAGCTGGGCAGGCTGGGCCTGCCAGCCCGGCCTGTGCTTCTCCCAAGGGAAGGCTGGGCATGAGTCCGCATGAGGGAAGGCAGATGTCAGTTAACAGCCAGAAAGCACCTTCTTCCTGGGGAGAAATGGGCCCTATTCCAGGGCATGGGAGCACTGGAGTGGTGTTAGAATGAGAAGCAGCACAGCCTCTCCAGGAGCCACCCTTGCTGTGCGGTGACAGCCAGCAGCACTCACTCCAAGGGACTGGAGCAGGACAGGATCCTGAGAACAGTCTCCCCAGCAGCCCTGACCCTATGGGAAATGCAACTGTCCTTCCATGTGGAAGAATCTAAAATTGGCAATGAATGAACGATGAACTTTTTCTGAGGCTGCCTGTGGGTGGAGGAGGGCAGCTGGACTGGGAGGCCTTCAGCAGACTACATGTTGTATGTTTACCAAGGAGGAAACCTTGTAAAATTTGCTGGGGCAGATGTAATGGTTACAAATCACATGTGCTGTCTAACTAAGATCTGAATATCAAATGTTGTAATGTTTGACAATATCTGGGTCTCGACTTCCTTTGTTTTAGTGGTGGAAATTTTGAGGCTCATCCTCATATGCCAGATTTTAGTCCCATCAGGGTTTGGGAAGTTTGGTCCTGGGCGCAGTATGCTGAGAAGACAACGAATGTACAGTCTCTGTCAGGCAGAGGAGGGAGCAGTGTTCAGATGCTTGAAAAATGTTTGTTCTGCTACTGGAAAGCTTCAGCACCTTTCCCTTCAACAGCATCAACTGTGGGGAGCAGTGCACTGCATGCATGGCGGTGCTCCCTGGTCTCTCAGAGCCCATGGCCATAGTGACTTGACGTGTTTTCAGAATAGCTTTATGTAGGTTAATCCAGATGTCATGTCCTGTTGTCTCTGCACAAATAGCTGCTATATAGTTTTTTTAAACTTTATTGAAGCACATGATTCCCTTCTTCATTCTCTACAACCATCCTACTGATCATTGTAGCAGATTCTGTTCTTAATTTCGTTACAATAAATGTGAAGTAACCTCACCGACATCCAATCAGAGGGAATTTTGGCTCTCTACATTGCCTTGGGTCTGCAATCTTGTACACAGGAGCTGTTCATGTAGACTAAATTCAGTGCAGAGCATTAAACGCTGTCACTTTTGTAATTAACATCAGAGAGTTGTATGAAGCCTTGAAGCTACGAAATCCCGTAAGTCCTGTAGAAAGCGTTTCTTTGTACAGGTCTGAAGTGTTATTCAAAGGAATTCACCCTAAAAGATGGAGAATTGCTCGGACATGAAGAACATGAGGCTCTAAGGCTGTATATTGGAGAAAAGTTCCCTCAGAAGTGTGCATTTAGTCACCTTTGGTGACACATGCTGCCTTGCCTGCCACCTCTGCAAGCGTGGCCTCACTTTCACTGTTTTTGCAACATGTGTCAAATGAAATGAAAACAGAGATTTGGGAAAGGATATAATTAACCTACTTGTAAACATTAACCTTAAATATCTTGCTAATTATCTCACTAATTTAATCACTGCAGATCTCAAACTTGTTTGTTAAATATTTAATTCTGCAAATTGTTTTTGATACGGAGGTGTGGGGAGCTTTCTGTGAATGTAAGTTACTCTGTAAAACTCTGTAAAACCATTGTTATGTTCACACTTCATTGAACAAACCCTGCTGTCAACAAGACTTTTAATGGAAATCACAAGAAACTGTGCCCTGAGGCTAAGAGATATAGTGCCCTATTATTTTAAAATCTAATGAACACATTGTGTAGAGTAGACCAGGGTAAATTTCTTCCTGCACATCTTCAGGTTTGATTCCATGGGAGTCTAGACGGGAAGGCTCTTGATTTCCTTGTTTCTTTGGCTGCAGCGAAGCAGTACGGTTATTTCTTACTTATTCACCTCTTTGTTACTTGAGTAACTCAGCAAAATTATGTCCTTGATTTCCAGCCCTTTTTATCAAGTCACTACCTTGTGCTACAAGGAACCTAAAAGGTGTTTAGATGCTCCAGTTACAATGCCACCCAAAGTGCCTCTAATTATTCCTGAGAGGAAGCTCTTGAATTTGGTAGTGTTTGTTGAGGAGTTGAGAGCTCCGTGTTTGTTCCTTTCTCCCTGATGGGAAGGGGGCCGTGCTCGTGCTGCCTCCTGCAAATGCCCACGGCACAGCCGAGCACTGCAAGGCAGGGCCGTGGGGACACCTCCCGGTGCTGAGGCTGGGAGAGGAAACAGGCGGGCTGCGGGTGCTGGGGAGCATCCCGCATGGAGCGGACGGCTGAGCCAGGACACGCTCTGGGGGCTGGAGGCGCCCGAATCCTCTGTCCCATGAGAACAGCTGTGCAGTGCCTCCCCTCAGACAGGAGCTTCAGCCAGCCCTGTGTTTCAGGCTGTACCCCCACGGCAGTTCTTTGTCAGTGTTATTTTCTCCATTTTTGTTATATTTGTCTTCTTAATTGAGGAAGAAGGTGAACGATTGGGACTCACATTGTGTTTCTGCACTGTAATCCTTACTATCAGAGGAAGGTGCAAAGGTATGCTAAATCCAGGTGATGGCTCACAGCAGACCTCTGACAAGAGCCATTTGATTAGTTAGGTGTCCATATAAATACCTATTTGGGACTGTATTACTACCTTATCATATATTATTTAGAATTTCATCCCGATTGTCTGTGGTTATTTATTAAACACTTACATACTGGTTAGTTCAATAAAAAACAAATTTCTGTGAATTTAGCTGAATAAAGCTCTGTTTGTTCTTGTTAGTTACACGAAGTCTTGTTCTTTCTATGCATTATCTCAATTTCTGGGCATTTTTCCCTCTCATTTACTCCAAAAATTTCTTCAATACTAATGAATACTGAAAGACAGCCAAGACAGGATGAACTTTTGGACAATTTATGCAAACACGACAGATGATAATAGATTTACTATAAACATGTCAGGCACAAAAGACTTGACTGCTTTTTAAATACAGTGATACTGGAAGAGATTTATGGATATTTTCAACTGTTCATTAAAGAGAAAAATATTTTGAAACTATAGGCACTATCCTTTTATCCATTTTTGCCTTCCAGGCTAAGTTGCAAACCTTTGATGTTTTCTTCACCAAAAAATAAAAGTAGTTATGAATTTATTTCTTCCAAGTACTTTCATTTTTGTGTCAATTTACAATTTTTATTACATTCCTGGCAGTCCAAATTATGGTGTTTGGAGAGCACCTAGAGTCCACAGCTCTGAGTTTTCTGAAAATAAGAACTAAGTTCACTTAATGATGCTTTCTGGCTACTGTCTTTTTTCTTCTCCTTTAGTAATAAAAGGTTAATAAAATCTCTGAATACTTTAACTGCCTGTTAGACCAACCAACCAATTAAAGGTTATTCTGTTCTAAACGGCTGGAAGCCACTTGAATTGGTAAAAGTTAACATGAAATAGCTAGTACCTGTTGGATCAGGTTAATAAAAAGCAAAGTCTTAGACATGAAAATTGTGTATAAATATGGTTCCTGTAGTCGACCCAGGCATCAATTCTTACAGCCAGGCGTATTCTTAACTGTTTATTCTCAGAGTCTGCTTCTGTGCCCTTACAAATCGATAGTAAGCCTTGCTTTCAACTTCAATGCAACTGATGTTGTTGGCAGTCAATGATTTTGCAAGATCAGTTCAAGATACTGGAATAGTTTCATGGAATTATTGGATTCTTTCTTTCTAAAATAGTGTTAAACTCATAAGTAGGAATTTAAGGAATTTAAACGTGAAAATATATGCTCTTGCACTGCTTCTTAAAATCAGTGGATATTGCCAAATCTCCTATCAAGTCATAGCAGTGCACCAAAATGATAGCAGGAAGGATTGTGCAGTGCTCGAACATGTAATCCTGCATACTCACAGTGCTGAGCATGCCCTCGTTTTTTGAAAAAATGGAGAAAGATGGAGAAAGAGCAGATTTGGGTGGAAAATAATGGTTTTCATGGCAACCTTAGAAGGATATTGGCAATTTTGTAACAGAATGATTTGAGCATTCTGAGACCCTTCAAAATAAGGCAGGAAGCTTAATAAAGGCTTCATTTTGGAAAAATGGATAGCTGAAAGTAGTATTTTACTAATTTTTATTGGAGTTGCATTTCCAGCTTTTGAAAATTAATTTAAGCACCTCAAACCAACACACATTTATGAATAACATAATGCTGTTGGAGATAATGCAAATGTCTTTATAAATAACATAGTATAGCTTAAATCATTATTTTTAATGCCTCTTTTTTTTTCCCCCTATATGAACAGGTCTTTGCTGGTCTGCATTAATTAAATGTAGGTAGGTTTGTAAGGCCAGATCATCATTACTTCTGAGTCCCTGATTTAAATCTGCAGTAAAACATTTCTCCATTTAGTTTGGTGCTTTTGTGTCATATTTCATACACTAGTTGTCTCTTAATTAAATCCATGATGGCCCACCAACACAGACTATTAAAATAACTATACTTTGCACTTGACATATTTATGAGACAGATTCATAAGAGTATAGACTGATCCTTGAACTACTCACTGAGAAATGCTAATAAGATTATGATGAAGGTAAGATTAGAACATTCGTCTCCTTTTCGCTTCTCTCTTCTTTATAGAAATTTATTTTTATAACTGCAATTCACTATTTCTATTCCAGGCTCTTTGATGTTGTTGTATATACCAACAGTTCTTTCTGTGTGGATTTATTGTGGCAATGAAGAGTGGGAAACTGCTAATTTATATCACACCAGCAAAGTGCATAACTGTTGTGTTCCTTGAAGTATGAATGTTTGCAGATGTCTGTAAACCTTCGCATGGGACTGACATGTTCAAGATAATACCTTTGAAATTGGGTGATGAAAAATATGGATGATGGTGAAGCGCCACATTGTTTTACCTTTATTGCCTTACTCCTTCAACGCTCCTGTTGGTGTAGAGCGGGCTGAGTCTGCTCCTGGAGGAGGGAGGAGACAGTGCCATTGTGCCCGTGACCCCTCAGTGCATGTTTCCATGTGCCCGTGACCCCTCAATGCATGTTTCTGTGCCTGTGACCCCTCAATGCATGTTTCTGTGCCTGTGACCCCTCAATGCATGTTTCTGTGCTTGTGACCCCTCAATGCATGTTTCTGTGCCTGCGACCCCTCAGTGCATGTTTCTGTGTGCCCGTGACCCCTCAATGCATATTTCTGTGTCTGTGACCCCTCAGTGCACTTTCTGTGCCCGTGACCCCTCAGTGCATGTTTTTGTGCCCGTGACCCCCCCGTGCATGTTTCTGTGCCTGTGACCCCGTGGCACAGCGCAGCGGAGTGTCCTGAGCTGTGCAGCTGCTCTGGGCAGCCTGACTGTAACTGCAGTGTTGGAAATGGCCTGGGTGTATGGCCTCAGTGGCTGAGGAGAACACAAAAGCAAGCAAATCCACAAGTCATATCACTTGAAAGGCTGTTAGACATATGTGCTAAGATTTGATCATTCACCTGTATGGATATCTTGGAATTGCCTTCTTAGCATTATTTACTGACAGAGTTGCTGATATAATTTGTTTGTTAATTTTGTTAGTAATTTGGATGTGGAAGGTTCAAGGAACTCTGTGTTTGAGAAAAACGTTGCTAGAAGTGAAAGAGCTGCTAAATGAAAATCATCAAGGATTTCTATCATTTTTCAGGACCACGATGTTCACCTCTTAGGGACCTTTCCTCTCTCTGTGTTTTTTTCCCCATTCACATTCTTTCATGGAAGGGCTTCTGCTCATCATTGTGTCGGGGTCCAGGTGTGGGTACAAATGGAAAGGGTTCTAAATACAGGCAGCTTGAAAGGAATTTATTTTACGAGTAGGGTTTATGGAAAGCCATGTCTACATGATGTTCAGATGTTCTGGAGGATAATACATTGCTATGCTTCATCCTGGTACTCTCTGTGAACGCAACAAAAGCATCAAATGCTGGGATTTCATTTAGAAATAAATACAATATTAGAAGGTAAGAATAATAAAGATATATTAAATATTTCATCCTCTACAGAAATAAACCAGCTATAGTTCAGGGAGCTTCACTAAACACATTAAGTCTAATAAAATCGCCTACACGTACTCCTGACACTAGTAGTAATTAAAATAACTTGTTTCAAAAAACTGGTCCTATACATGAATACTTATTGGCAATTATTTCTAAGTTCTTCAAACCAAAGATAAAGTAATTTGATTCACACACAATGTTCTTGTAAACGTGGTTCATACTGGGTTTTATATGCAGCTTAGGACTGTTAATTGCCATTTTGAGCCTCACAGTAAAATAGAGTTCAATATGTCGCTTTTTCTGAAGTATTGAGAAATGTTTCAGAAATGCTTGTCTTAGTCTGATCAACTGTGAATAATTTATTTCTGAGTCCTACTTTCAGTATTAACGGATCTGACTTTTCTCAGAGCTTCTCAGGTCTAATCAACTTGTTACATTCATTTAATTAAGGAAATCTGTAACGAACTGTGAAGTGTATGTACCAACAGGCTTTTTTGGTGTGCAAAATTGGCGTATTTTCATTATGAATATGATTGTGATTGTTTATACTGACAGGGAGCTTCTACTAAAGAAATCATTTTTTTTCCTACACATATGGGTCAATATGAACAGCATATAAACTGTTTTCTGAACCGCCTCTCTCCTGGTGGACCTACCACCCAGCTTCCCAAATTCACACAGTGCTAGCTTTCAGGCAATTTTCATTTCTGGAAGGCTTATGAGTACTGAAGTGTTCTTCTATGCCTCAAAGGGGAGGAAGATATAACAGAGGTATAACATACAAGAGTGGGGATAAGGGACTGACTTTTCAGTCACAGTTAGCCTCAAAAAGATCATTTCAGTAGAAGATTAAAACACTGGCACAAGCTTATGGTCAGGATCTGCATGCCACAGAGTTACCCACAAAGGGATGAGCTAAGGTGCAGATTCAAAGTCCTGTTTGTGTTTCCCAGCCTTACATAATTTGTTCTCATTTCTCTGAGAAATCAGCATCCTAGGAAGGGAGTAGCTGGTACAACAAAGGGGTTTTACATCACATATGCATTTATTTTAGAAAGGCCCTATATTTATTAGTTAATGATTATTCAGAAGTCCATCATTCTTCTCATATTTATGTTATATGAGGAATATTTTTTATTAGAAATATAGAGACATACTGTGGAGATTGACATATTATTTTTTCTCCTTATCTTCAGAGAAACTCTTTAGACTCAGAGAAAAAGTCTTCAACCCTGGTCTAAAATACTGTCCGGTGCTTATGGGTTATAAAATGAAAATCATCAAAACTGTCCTTGACAGGATGTTTCTTTCCATTACTTGATTAAAATGGTTTATTGTTGCCTACAGCATCATTACTTTAAATGTATTTTTTAACAAAGAGCAGATGTGGCCATGTCTTGCACTGTTTCTCTTTGTGTGGTTTCTGATACAGAAGTGAATCACTACCTCGGCAGATCCTCCTGTGGAGAGGGAGGGGGAAAGGTGAGGGGCTCAGCAATGGGCTGGGGTATTGGAGGGGAGGGTTTTGCAACAGCACTGCAGAAAGCTGGAGGCAAAACATGCAAACCTGCAAGCAGCAAGTGCTCAGAGTAGAAAAAAAACCCCAAAATTTGGAATTATCTGTCTTGCCAGTCCTGTATGTTTGCTCTGACAAAGCAAGAAGTGGGTTTTGGCATTTTTTCAGACTGACAACTCTAATGTTTCAGATAGAGCATGGAAGTTGAGAGTAGCTGATCCTAAAAAGGAAATCTCATCTATCTCATCTCGTCTATCTCATCTATCTCATCTATCCACTGCTGTTACAAAGAGAACTGAAAAAGTCCACATCTTTGAGATATATGTCAAGTTTCTTTGTTTCTAGTCCCATCCAAGTTTGATAGGGGAACTGAAATCTCAATACAAATCCTATTTCCAAATCTAGGGGTCATTTCAAGCAATAGTTATAGAACAGGTACCTTTCCATTCCCTAGCACAATTTTTCTAAGGCATGTTGTCATCTGATGATAATAGGGTCTTTCACTAGTGAATCTCAAATTATTGGCCATGTGACCTTATGTTCAATAAATATTTATTTGAGAATCATAGGTTAATTAATTTCCTTTGTTTCTATTTTAATTCTATACATGCTTATACTATACAATTAGAGAAAAACACAGACAGCCATGAGTAAATGTTGCTCATACAAAACATTTCTATTACCCTTTACTTTTAAAACCATTAATAGGTTATTAGGAGATACAAACATTGGAGACCATGGATCATATTTGCATGTTAATGAAATCCATGAATTATACATTATTTGCTATGGAGAGTACTAGAAACAATATTCCTCCTTTCTAATAGCTAGAAAAGCTGGAGGTTTCCTGGAGCACACATCACATCCCCTCTGCAATACCTTCTAATAGAAATAAAGAAATCCAGCTTTTCAAAGCAATCTCTCACTAAATGAAATAGATTTGTTTGTGTTGCTTTGCAACACACAAGTGTGACAGTTCATTTTAAACAAAATAGTTTTAATAATGTCATTACTAATATCTATTTGGTCATCTCTCTGAAAAATGGTGTTTTAATAGGAATGTTTCATTTTAATAAATGGCAGAAGAGGCAAGCTGCCCTGAGTCAGCAGGAAGTGGATATACACCAGAGAACAGGCTGATTGTGTTAAATTCATCCAGAACATTGAACAGCACACAGACAGTCCAAGAAAAAGCAACTGGCTATATTCAAATGATTAGTCTTACTGCTATGCTGTAGCACAGATTCACACATTCTTCTATTATTCCTTGACCTTCTGCCAAAAACTCCCACTTCAAGTAATAATTAGAATTAGTGTTTCCAGTGCATGCTTCCATCTTCCTAACAAACAGTAATGAAATGTGGCTTTTACAAAATATGCAGTTAATTAAACTTTTTTTTTGAACATTGTTTGATTAATACAGTTCCCCTGTGCTAGCCCCTCATTATGCCTGACTACCTGGGATTGGTGAATCGAAAGAAAAGCACTATCAATAGGATGAGTGAAATTTCAGAATTTTGCACTTTAAAATTGCTTGTGCTTTTAAATTTTTTTTTCTTTTTGTTTTGTTTCTGTCTTGGAATAAACTGAAAAGACAACCTTTCTTTGTAATCCTGTTTTTTCAAGTCGAGGACATTGTTGTGTATTATATAACAACTCTACAAATACCTTCAGCGTGAATTTGAGGAACACATAGATCGAGTGCTACAAGATAATAAGTGGATTTCTAGGCAAGCTTTTTGAAAAGGTGTCTCAGCACTGTAATGCTTAATAACACTATGCAAATAGATATTCTGATTTCATTTTTTTTAAATATTATTTCATGCTTTTTTACTGTCTGCCTTAATTATCCAAATGCTGAACAAGTATAGTCTTTTGATTGATGAGAGTTCCACCCCTTTACCCACACCCCTGCAGATATGAGGCTCCACAGTTTAGTACCATAAATCACTGTGATTGTGTAACTTAACTACTGTATGATCAGAGATCACATGCAGTGGTAGCCTGGATATGCATTCATCCTTCGTTATGAATGTTTTAGGGCTAAATTTATTCTGGATGTTTGGAGAAATATCAGTTTCTTCACTTAAGAAAGCAATGCATTTTAAATGAGCAATTCTTGCAACAACTGGAAATAATCACAAAAGTCTTCTATTTGCAATCTTCATTAATGTGAGTTATTTCATCACTTTAGGAGAAATCTTTTCAGAGGAAAACAACAATTAAACCCCTCCCCCCAGGCTCTGACAGCTAAGGATCTATGGATCAGCCATTTTAGTAATTAACCACAATTCCTCTGATTTGTGAATTTCCAGATGATGAGGCAGGAAGCAAGTTACATCTTGGAGAAATTGCCCTCAGGAGAGAGGAAAAACTATTGCGAGGTTGACAGCACAACCTTGTACCGGCACAGTTTCCCTTCCCCAGTGGTTCAAGGAGTTCCAAGCACCCTCCTGTAAATCATCAGCTCACATCTATTTATTATCTTCCAGCCCAGTGCACAACACTATCTGTTACACACGGATACCAGCAATATTGCAAGGTGGACTCAAGGGATAAAAGACAGCAAACCCTGCACACCTCCTATGCCTGAGTCACACCCACTGTAAAGTCAGGCTCTGTTCATAAAGCGCATGCTGTTGTCAGAAATGAAACAATATGAACTGTTGTGGTTCAGAGTTGGGTTTTTTCAGTGTTTCTCCAATATGCTTGATCTTATCATCTTGATATCTTTGTATTATTATACAGAGACAAAATTTATCTGCATAGTAATGGGCAAAATGTCTATGAAAATATTGCTATTCATTCAATGATTGTTGTTATATTTGGAGTAGGCGCCAGCCTCACTCTGTGATGCTTGTCCTGGAATATCAATAAATAAATCATAAAAGCCAATGCTTCAAATATTGAAAATTCACACTTCAAACTGTGTTTTGAACTATACTGAGAGCAATGCCTCAGATTGTCCTTTTGCTTTATATGAACAGAGGAAATTCAAAGTAGGAGGAAGTCTCTCCTGGGATTTGGCATAGGGGAGTGCCACAAACCATCAGCCTTCCTGTCTCTGCTGTGCCAACGAAGCCTCTCCTGGGATGTACCACGAGAACCAGACAGTGTGTCTGGGGAGTTAATGTGGCTTCAGATGAAATTATCTCCTGCAGAATCCATCTTGCCTCTTGTTTGTGTGCATGCAAAGGAGCCCGGCAGTGGTGAGAAGCCAGGCCACAGCAGGGCAGGTGAAAGCTCAGAGAAAAGTAGAAGCATCTTCCTGTGACTCTGTTAAGTGAAGTTCCTTGCACCATAGACTTACACTGCTGGTGAAAATGGGACATCACGCCTCTTTTTCTCCTTCTGTCTCGAGCTCAAATTTGGTAAGAACAAACTCACTGAAGTCCCCGCTCTGTTGCCCATTTCACTCCTCACTAGTAACAGTTATCTAAATTATATGGTGTGATTTGAGAAATGAGGGCAAATGTCCTTCTGAAAAGTACACTCTAGTTCAAGCACAAGGGTTTGGGCAGATGCACAAGTTGCAGAATGACTTTCGATGGTTTGCATTGTGCGGGGGACCACTAGGCAATTCTAATGGTTCTTTTTCTTTTGCTGTAAAAGCACTGAAATTAGCTGAAAGCTAGAAGTAGGAATGGTGTTTTGTAGTAATTGTAAATGCAAAGCTAGACCAGCACTGGAAGTCACTCAGGTACATCTATTCAAAGGCCAGAAGAAAAAGCACTGCAGGTATTCAGTGCTTTATCTGATTAGAAAACAGCCTGGCACAGATGTGATTTCTGCTCCATATATCAAGCTATGGCAGGCTTTTGCTGCTTCATTATGAAAGCATCTGAAGTAAAATAGGTTTTGGAACATAAAAAATGACAAATTTGGAAAAATATCTATATGCCAGATGGGTGTAGGAAGAATCCTTGTGACAAATATATTATTAAGGGAATATGCATAAGGAAAGAAACTGTGCCCAGTTCTTCCAGGGATGGACAGGCAGGAAGGTAGCGTCTCACTGTGTCTAATGTATTCTCATCTAATCTAAATCTAATTAATTATGTTGCATCGCTGACATAAAATCTAGGCACTGCACACAACAATAGAAGGCTGCACCGGGGATTCGGGAGGGCTGGCGATTGCTTCCCCCTCCCTGCTTTTGTTCGCTGTCCTCGGGGACCGCAGGTCAGGGTGACGGCATCGCCGAGGGAAGGCGAGTGCCGGGGCAGGGTGAGCTCATCCCCGGCCCTGCTGCCCCGCCGCGCTGGCCGGCCCCGAGGCTGCTCGCGGAGGGGGCTGAGCGCAGACCACGGGCGCTCCAGCACAGCTTCTCCTTGCGTTTCGTGAAGAAACAGGAGGAGTTTTGGCAGTGGCTGCCTTACGCCGCTCGTGCTTTTGGAGCCGAGTTCAGTGTCCCAGAGCTGGGTCCTGCAGCGCCCGGGAGGGCAGCTCAGCGCACAGCTCCCGGCTCCCGCTGTAGGAAGGGTTGCTGTTATCTGGAGCTCGCCCACCTGAGCTCCCCGGCTCCCAACACATGGCACTGTGTGGGACAGCTCAGCAGTGCAAGGGCTGGGCATACGCGGCGCGGAGAAAAGAGGCTCTGGTGCCAGGAGGCTCCTGGGCAGGCAGCAGCGCTGGGGCGATGCAACAGCCCGGTCATGGGGCAGGACTGATGAAAGGGGTCCCTGGAAACTTCAGCTTTGCAATGTGGGGCCAGTAGGATCCTTCAGCCCAGATGGGTGGGGCCAGGCACCAGGCTGTAGACCCTTGAGGAAACATCACTGCCTCTTCCTTGGAAACAGACCAGTCAGTATTTCAGCTTTAGTGTAAATAACCCGAAAAGACATGCACACTCTGGCCAGACCTCCATCTGGGTGGCTGACCAGGTCTGATGAGGTCTTAATAGCAGCCAGAGGAGCTGCAAGGAGATATTACACACACTTGAAAGGGGCTTCAGCCTTTGGCTATTGCCAAAGATGGGATAGCGTACCTGGTTTGGATTCAAGGTGCAAATGATCTAGCCATGATTAATGTGTTCAGAACTGAAACAGAAATGGAGGTAGGGAGGGTGGTACAGCAGTCGTATCATTTGGCTTCATATAATTTGATTTTACTGATGCCTCATCCACTATCTGATTACTCTTTTCCTATTTAAACCCAGCCAAACCAGGAGGCTTTTGCTCACAGGCTTTTAGTACTATTTTATTTGGCAGTTATGGAATAAAAGAATTTTAGTATTGCCTTAGAATTTCTCCTGACATCTATCACAACCAATCCAGCTCATATGTGGGTGAACTGTGTTTTGATCCAATTATAAAATTCTATTGGAGTCTTGTTACATTCTTATCCCATGTGCATGTTGAAAAATTCAAGAGCAAAAGAAAATTCTACAAAATGTTTCTCATTTACTGTGGGCTTGGAGACACAAAACTGCATCACACAGTCATTTGTGGAGGCTAATAGCAAACTAGAAAAACAACATATTCTTCAGGAAAAAAACGCACCCTGTTAGTCAGCAGCAAGACTTAGAGGGAGAATAGTACAATCTGTGTACAGATATTACTGACAATCGTCTTTTGGAGACACAGCCTTACTTTTGTTAATTGTAACAGCGAGAACTTTGTTGGTGTTCATCCCAGAACTTACGATGAAAAAGGATCTGCCAGTCTGAAGACATTTTGGAGAGTGCGTAAAAATGATAAATTTGAAAGAACCCAGACACAAAATGACCAAGGTAACACATAGCTAATGTCCCTGTGGATTGCAATGACTATAATACTTAAAAATGAAGATACTTTACACACTCTTAGCATCTCTATAGCAAAAATGCATTATTAAATCAACAACCCATGCACTATTTGATTACCATGATGGAGAAGTTGATCTAGGATATTTCTGTCTCAACACTTCCACTGTCTTCAGGCTACGAAATATAATAAAAGGAATTAGGTGTCTTCCTTGCTCATCGGCTATAGAAAGCCATGCAGAGGCGTAGCTTCACAGACAGAGTGCTGCTCCCAGGAGAGGAAATACACTTGCTCCAAAGCTTTCTGGCTCCATCTTGGTGGAGTCTCTCACGCACCTACAATTAGAATCCCCATCCTAAAGCTGTACAACCAGGGAGGTGCCAGGACCAAGCCAGCAGCCCTGGGCAACAGCCAAGCAACAGTGGCAGGACCAGGGCCAAGTCTGGAGCTCAGACTTCAGCTGGGAGCTGTTCAGCCACATGGAAAAGCCAACAGCTCTTTGACTTTCCCAAATACTGCTTGCAATTAATCCCTTTCAGGTCTGTAGGGATCCTGTGGCTGCCCCCAGAGCAGATGCTGGGTGGCACTGCTGGGAGGGACCTCTCTGCCTTGCCCAGCCGAGCTGTGCCCTCCGTGTGAACCCAAGGCCACTGTGCTCCAAGGCAGCAGCAAGGCCGTGCTGGGGGTGGGCAGGACACGGGTGGCCCTGCAGGGTGCTGGCCACAGGCACCCGACACTGCTGGGCTGGTTTAGCCTGCCCATGCTGGTGCTGTGAAATGTGCAGGGAGAGGCTGGGAGGGGAACACCCAGCGATGGTCACCAAAGCTGAGCAACCCAGCTACATGCAAGGATGAGAGGTGCGTGTGTGCTCGCAAACCATGTTAGGTCATTCCCAAGGCTGTCTGATCTTGGTTACATCAGTTCGGCCGCTCTGTGATTCCCGTAGCGTGATAGTTGGTCCCCTTTTCCTTATTTCGAGGGTACAGACAGGTTGTTGGTCCCCCGTTCTGGAATGCTGTCTGTGTTTCTGCACCCTGTGGGAGGCTGATAAACGTGGCGCCTCTCCCTGTGGCTTCCCCTGGTCACTCTGAGCCCCATCATTAAGCTCTGACACAAAAATCTGTTTAGTCACAGAAGCAGATTGCTGCCATGAAGCGCAGAAATGTAATTTGCCAGTACTTAAGCTACAATATTAAATACTAACATGAAGCTCCTGCCCCTTTTCAGTTCTTTATAGCAAAAAATACTTGGTGTGAAATCTTGTTTCTACAAGGGTCAGTGATAAAATCTGCATCAGTGACAGAGCAGCTTCTGCCCTTCCTATGGTGAGCGGTTTTATTGGTTTTGCATTTAAAGCTGTTCCAATGCATCAGTGCTTTCATTGCCGGTCCGGAGCACTCCCACACTCGCAAAGCTGGTGAAGAGGTCATCTCCACATTCCCCTTGCCCCGGTGGTGTCGCACGCAGCAGGACAGCCCTGCTGGGGTTTATTCTCCAGTGGAAATGGCCAGTGTTTCAGCTCTGAGGCAGAGCACGCTCCGAGAGCAGCCGTAAGCCAACACGCCTCACCTCAGGCTCCAGCCCACTGTAGTTAATCATTAAATAATTCTCCTGGTGATGTTATCCAGTGCTGATAAATTACAGATTTCATTGTTTTGCCTGGAGCAGCTTTAAATTGTGTTAATTTCATTGAAGATTGACACTGGCTTTTATTTCCTTTTGCTACTGTTTTGTCCTGTAAAGCGACACACACTACAGACTTCAGATTGCTCATGTAATTGGTACAATAGATTTTTTTCTTCTATTTGGAGAAAATTTTAATCTGAGCCTTTGAAATAGCAAGAACTTTGAGATCAATAAAATACTAATGATAGTGTATTAGAGGAGGAATATTACCACAAATCAAATAGCTTTTAAAACAACCTTATTGTTGACCATGTTTGTTTTACATGTGATCTCAGAATGATTTCTAATTTTATACAGCGGTGAATTTATTCCACCTACAATACACGTTTCTGACACAGGGTTTTCTCAAAAACTGAAGATAAAATACATTATACATCTTCCTGATGAGCCAAACTCTCATCGGCCTGATTCTCTCCTTTGGCAAAGGAAAAAAATATCCCCAGGTAGTCCTACTCTTTTCAGGCAGAAGAAAAAGGCTGTTTTAAGTTAGTGGGATCTTGATCTGTTCTTTGATGACAAATTCCGCCTATTTTGGAACAATTAACGTAACAGTTCAATGTGTGTTGAATAAAGCATATGGAACATTTTGGAGCTGTAATTTACAAAAATGATATCAAATAATTTCTGTACCAGCAACAATGTGACACAACACAATAGACTGTTGTGGTAAATAAGAGAAGGTTCTGATTGTGCACTATTGTAGCTCCCCGAGCAGAATGTTGAGTTCAACTAGGAAATATTGAATAAAACTTCATATCCCCTCTGAGGCTCCATATCACAGCTGGTATTTTTAATAGAGGTCTCTCTCAATATTTTCACTAGGGTACCTGGGGTTTGCTTTGGTGGGTTTTTTTTTGTTGTTGTTGTTGTTGTTTTTTAAGCACATGATATAATGCAGTCTAAACCCCAACTTTGCTGTAAATGTCCACAGAAATTAACTGAACAATAAATGAGGTGTCAGGTGCCCTGAGGCACTGATAGGTATTAATGACCCTGACCAGCCTCACCTGGGGCATCCCAGCCCCTGCAGGGACTCAGGATTTAAGCTCAGCCCTTTGCACTATCCTCTTTTTCAACAGCGCTGGGGGGCTGCTGGTCTCCAGCTCCTGGTCTGTGTAAGGGCCTGCAGGCTTGGTGACAGAGCTGTCCTGTCACTATGGGCCTGGCTGGCATTCTGTAGAGTGTCTCTGGTTTTGACTCTGACCTGCAGATTATCCCCCAAGCTTGGTCCCCAGGCCTGTGTCATTGGTATGACCGTGCCTGATGTTGGGACTTGTGGTTGAAGCTGCCCTGCTCTCCCCACCAGCTGTTTTGTAACTGCTCCTCATCCTGCCTCCCTGTCCAGCTGGAAGAAGACATGGCTTAGTCTAGGTAAGTAAATACTTTAATAGAATTTACTTAACCTGGAGGAACCTGCCCTGCCCCATGTCTCTATAACCTATTTCTTACTGGAAAGGCAAGATTTCTTAGAATAAAGAAGTAGCTAGATTTAATATCTTGGAGCAATTGTTCTGTGGTAGCTTTTCAGATGTAGTGTTCCAGACTTTTCCTCAGAAACGTGGGGACAGGAGCTGCAGCTCCTCCAGGCATGCAGCTGGTAGAAGCTGAGCTGCAGTTTTCCTCATGCAGCTGAGGTTGTGCTCTCCTTGATCTCCTGTGCAGCCAAAGGGTTTCTGTGGTAATCAATGCTTGCTCACCCGCCTGATCTTGTGTCTATCTATTCTGTGCAAACCCGAGCCACTGTTCAAGAACTTCGTAAATCACAACACAAGCCTCTTGGCATACATGTGTTTTGTGCAGGCCATGGTAAAAGACTTGGAGTGGTGGTGATTGGGAGCTGAGAAGAAGCTGGAGGTCTTAGTTTGCTTTTTTTGGGACAGAATGTTAGACAGTGAGTTGATCCAAATTGCATGGATTGTTTCAAGAGAAGAACTACAGTGATTTGTAGCAACACGGATGGAGTTAAAATTCTCCAAAATACCTCCTCAATAAACATCCAGCTCTTAAGAAACCTGTGGCACTGTTTAATACATTTAGCAGAACAACTGACACATGTAGGCCATTTAAAGAAATGGGATAAATAAAGCACTTTATGTTGCATTTCTCCACCATTTAGAAAAAAATGTGGAAAACAGTGTCACTTTAATGGTTTGCCTGTATTTTTGTCCAACTCCATACAAGGCTTGATCTAGCCTCCAGGAAGACAGAGGATAACTACCTACAAGTTTCAAGCCTTACACTCAGTTAAGCTACTGCTTGGGCAGGTTTACCAGTTTTCCTCAAAAAATATGAAACATCTCTATTTATTTGGCCAGATTCTGATAGGGCAAGAGTCTGCTTGTCTGGTATAGGTGCAGGGTTCTCCTCTAGGATATGTCCAAGTGTACTGGGATGTGTGTCTGTTTAAATGTAGTATTAGTGTGAAGGTAATAGAAGAATATGGGCTTCATCCCACAAAGCTGTAGACTGGAGCACCTGCCAAATCAGATCCTTTACATGTGGGGTTTGATTGGCATAATCTCTGAATGTTTTTTGTTTCCAACTGCTCTACATAGATCAGCCTAGAAGATTAAAAAAACCTGTGGGTCCCTCCAAGTACTTGGGATAATGTATTCTCATTTTAAAAGTATAGTTGAATATATTGAGTAAGAGAAAGGCATGAAATCAAGACTTTAGAAGCAAGGCAAAAAGTCACAATGTTTGTTTCATGATATATCTGGGATATATCTTATCACCTGGAGAGGTTTGAGAAGCAGACCTTCCAAATAAAAATCACAGAATAATAAAACAATAATAGTAAAAAGCAGTGGTAAGGTACTTCAAAAATCTACTTTTTACAGAAGTGTAATCATGATTTAAAAATACAAAAACACTGTGACTCAAAAGAGGGAGAGCGTGGGTGTTTGCTGGGGATGAGTCAAAAGAGAAGAAATTTCAATTCCAGAAAGCAAATGCAAAAGATGAGGCTCTGTAAGTAGAGCCTGCAAAAAGGCAGACCAAATTTATGCATTTGTTCTGCATCCAGGGTTCACCTCCATGCTATGCAGAAGTCATTGATTAACTGACATTAGATTGAAATGGGGCAATTAGACAGAGTAAAATGTCTACAGCATAAATTATACAAGAAAAGTGTCTGAAGAGAGCCTCCCCTTTGTCTTTAAGACTTGCCAGCTGTTCCTTTTCTGCCTTGTGATTTTTACCTTTCCAGATAAGCATATTCCTTTCTCTAAATCAATCTGACGGAACAGAGCTAACTGTATATCACAGGGTACAGCTGTATGTCCAGATACATTTTTAATAGGTCAGCCAGTCCAGTGGCAAGATAGCACTGATTCATGTTAGCAGATGAGGAGGAAAATTACGCTGTGGAAGCACCTACAGCAGATACTGCTGCACACTTCCTTGGCCCTGATTGCTTGAAACAGTTTGTCACATGCTTAAACTGAAACATGTGCTTTGGTCCCCTTTGTAGTCAGTGAATCAGGTGCTCAGTCTTCTACAGTATTGAAAATTAATTACAGGAGTTGGAAATCCTGCTGTTTTCCAGTATAAATAAAGGAAGTAAATCACTGATTCATTGAAAAAAGAAAGCTGAGGCAGTTCTGTGGCTATGCTGGCTCAGTGCTCTTTGCTTGTAACAGTGCAAAATGTGTTGACATGCTTTTTTGCAACAGGAACAATGAAAGCTGGGTGGGTTTTTTTTGAAACAGATTGCTTTAAGACTCCTCTTGTGGTTGTGGCTAACGTAGTGTGATCCAAAAACACCTCGGTAGTGAATTCAGCTTGTTTGTAAAGGAAACCTGCTCTTTGCCGTAGTCCTGGGGTTGCGTGAGTCTCCACGCCACGAACATGCTTTTGCTCTTCCTCTCATCCCACTGCCTAGAGAGCTGTGGGCTGTTAATGGGGCTACCTAAACAAATTCTTCTACAGAAACACAGAGCAGAGTGAGATGTAGCCAAGCTGCCATTTTCAGCTGCAGTTTTTCCAGCCTGTATCCTTTTACCAAGTCCAGACCCGACTGAATATGAATGGTCACAGCTATGGAAGCAGAGCCACACTTCTACCTTTTTCATATCAGCACTGAACAGGGTTTAGGAGTGGGAGATTTGCACAGGCCCATCTTGTTGGGCACGTTTGATTTGTTCTCAGGGTTGTATTTTGCTTCCTATAAGGCTGTGCTGAGCCCTGACAAGAGTGGGAAAGGCAGCCTTCCCTGATGCACTGGAGGCTGAGCTGGGCATCCTTACAGTGCAGGGTGCACTGAAAGCCTCTGAAGGACTGCAGCAGGTTTGGCTTTTGTCTAGTATAAAAAGCAAATCTTGTCTAGTATTTGAAAGCAAATCTGAGCATCCACCTGTTTGAACAACATGAGGAAAGATCACATGGCTGTGATGTGCAGTGACATGCACCGGGCTGTTGTAAATAAACTGGGCATTAAGCATTTCCTGATCTTCCTTTCCTCATGATAACAACATTAATGCATGAGCTTTTCCACTGTAGAATAATGTGCAATTTGTAGTGTGGCCAAGTGAGATGAAGAGTTGATCTTTTGTGAAGTCCCATTTACTGTTTACAAAATGGAGAAGGGGGAAATGGGTGTGTAAAATTGCTGTTGGTCTGTGCAAAGTGCTTCAGCAAGTAGTCAGTCTTGGGCTGTGTGCAAGATTTGACAGTGAACTGGCCCGAACTGGTGCTACCTGCTGGATGACCTCTTGAGTTTGCATTTAACATTCAACATATTGTCCATGTAATTCAAGTGGTATTTTCATCCGTTGCTTTTCAGGCCTTTGTACAGAAAGGCAGACTTGCTATTTCTGTGTGGTTCTAGCATGGCACTGGTTCAGAGCCACACAAATCTGATGGAAGCTCCTCGCCTACCTGCAGCAGTCAATACCTGATTCCAATTTTGTCAGGACTGCCTCAAGCATAGGAATTCCATGAAAATCAGATGTTTATCCTGTTTGTTCAGGTTTAATGTGCCCAGCCAAGCAAAAAGGAAACCAGGTGAATATTTGGCTAAGTGGCATTTACATTATTTTTGTGCTGGGCTTTATCTGACATGTCAGACACTTAGTATTTTATAGACGTGTCTCCCAGCCTTCAAAAATGCAGATTTATTATTTTGAAAATATTTCACCTAAGCTGAGAGCATTTAACTTTTTATAATTGGGTTGAAGGATTATACATATCTCACCCAGTCCAATCTGAAGAAAAAGTGAAGTGTTTCCATTTTTCATGTATAGACCATGAAAAGGTGAAGGTTGACTCTAACGATAATATATAAAACATGAGAGAAATGTAAACCAAGCCAGTCTTACATGTGCTTGTTCTGTAATTTCTTGGTGGTAAGGAGTATTTATACAGCACTGAAGTTAAAATATCTGAATATCACAAAGCATGATGATTTTGTACCGTGAACTTTTATAACTCGTTTGAAATGAACCTGTCAGTCATCATTAATGGTCTGTGAAACCCTATCCCAAGCTGGTGCCAAGTCTTTCCTACAGAAACATTGTGATAAGCTCTGCTGTGTTCACAGTAAATCAGGGAGTTTCACAATGAGTTACATGATAAGCTTTGCAGGATTGCACAGTAAATCATTGTGCTGAACAATTACACAGTAAGCCTCCTTAGTTTTTTCTTTATGGGACCGTCTGTCAGTAATGGATAAAAGTCAATATTCATATTTTTATGCACTTCTACTACCTATCTCAAATACAATTTATGGACACTTCTTAAGGTTGGTGGTAAGACCACTGTGTTAGCCTTGTGTGCCTGCATAGATGTGATTTAGTTATTAAAGTACTGAGGGACAAGTGCACAAGGAGCCTAGAGAAGTCTAAAGGCATCACTGAGGCTGACTTGGTGATGGGAAGGGAATCCTTGGCTTTCAGTGGAGCTGTGCCAGTTCACACTGGCTGAGCTGCCTTTGTCTTGGGTTCTCCAAGAAGATATGTACTAGGATTTCCAGTTTATGCAGGGATTCACATTTACTTTGTTCTACCTTGATTTTCATTGTCCCATTCAATTTTTTTCAGTCAGCATTGCTATGAGCAGCATCTTTCCTCCTAAACTCTGTTTTATTGATTCTTGTGGTTTACAGGACCATTTCTCTCCCTGCCAGCTCCTCTTATGTGATTTAACCTCTGCACCTATTTGATAGGTCCTATCTCAATCTATTTGTTACCCCCAAATTTCAGGGCTTCAGCTGTCTCCAAGACATGTCCCATTGATGTTCCCTTATCCTTCAACACTGCAGACTGGAACTTAGCTTCTTGCCTTTCCTACCAGGCTAATGCCTGGTGCCCCTCCCTGCCTGTCTCCAGGGCTCAGACTTCTCTTGTTTGCTTTGGTTTCATCTCCTTCTCCCTCCCCATGTCTCGCTGCTTCCTAGAGACTTGCAGGGCCCATTGCCAAGTGCTCCAAACATGCAGTTTCCATTCTTCCTTGGCAGAGCCTCTTAAACTCCCACTACTCCACCTTTTGTGTGCCACTTCAAAAATGCACACCTTCTAATCTTCCAATCTTGACAAGATGAAAAAATAATAAACAAATTTCCTGGTGCCATTTCAGCATGGTTCCTTCAGGTGTATAAATTGTTGGTGTCAGGTTGTAGGAGATGTCTGCCTTGCAAAGAGCAAGGAGTTGTGTTTACATGAACGCTGCCTCCATAAGGCACCATGTACTGAAGAGGGCTGTCGTGCACACCAGAACTGCAGGAGCCAAATCCCCATCTGCAGCACAGCAGAAAAGCTCGTAACATCAAGGGCTGTAGCTCAGGTTTGTGCTGGCTGAAGGGCTGGCCTTGAGTGGGGACTGTGGAGTGTAAGCCAGGAGATAGTTACTGAGGCCTTTTTGCCTCTTTTGGAAAACCACTGCAGACACACGGAAAAGAAAACCACAGGAGAGGATCTCACTGAAAAATAATAAGAAATCTAGACATAATGCATTGTGCTTTAAGAATGACCCTTCACATTTGTTTTATTGATGAATATATTGTTAGAAAAATAAAATATTTTGATTCATGAGCTTAGAGCTGCTGCTCTAAGAGCTGCTGCTTTTGTCTTCCAAAATCCTGGGGCATTACCCTGTGCGTGTACATGAGATTTGCTAGTGGTAGTCTATCCTATGTGGTGGTGAAGTCAGGAAGGAGCTCAAGTCTCTGCCAGCCAAGGTTTGTTGCAGTCACTGACAGCAAAGTTCATGATTTCTTTTGTCTGTTTGCAGTCACGTTATTGTTTTCTATAGATGTTCACTTGAGGTGGTTGTGAGGTTAGGAAGAGGGAAGGAGAGGTGAGACATATGGAACCTTTTCTAGTCTGCATGCAAGGCAGATCACGTACAGCATTACATTGCTAGTTTAAAAGCTCTTGAGAGGATGTCACAGGGCTCTGATGTAGTAAGGTATGTGCAATATCAACACTTGCCGCCCTTATTTGAAATGTCATAAAATGGGGTGTGTATACTTTGTGCAGAAGAAGGCTGTGTAGCCTCAAAGAAGTATGTGTAGGTAGTATATTACAGCTTTTTCTGTGTGGTGTGCATCTGTTGTGGCCAAGGTACAGATTAAATCCTGTCTTGTAGCTAGTGAAAATACTGACACATGCTGTTGTATGAGCAGCCTCCAAACATGGCACAGAAGATGGGTGTTCTGCTTTTGCAGGGGAGCTGCCTTGTGTTGGGATGCAGGAAGCCTGCAGTTTGGGTTTGTGATTGGGGTGTGTGTGTTTGTCAAACACCATGGGGGAACCCAGGAGGCTCTGGGAGAGCTGGAGTGTGATGAGGCTGTCAGGACAGCAATCAGATCTACATGTGACCCTCATATGTTCAAGTGGAATGTGTGTATTGACACCAGCTTATTAAAGCAGATATTTAGGAGTCAAGAGATAAATTTACAAAAGGGTTTCATACCTGGGAGCTGGGCCTTTGAAGCTGTTGTTCCTCTCTTTTACAAAAATTGGGAGACATGCTGAAATTGCAAACTGCCTTGTCATCCCTGGAATCAAATCTTCAAATGAAGAGGAAATCTTTTCTTTCTCCTAGAAAAGATGCACTCACTGGGTCTTTTCAGATGCCATTTCTATTTGTGACAGGAACTTTTTCAAGGAAATGAGCAGAAGGTAGAACAGCATGCTGCTTCTGATTGTACATTTCTTAATATGCTTTAGAAATATACACACTGGCAACACTTTTACAAGAAAATGCCTCATCTTTCATTAAAGAATGGCTTATAAAAAAAGCCTTGACTTTTGTATGGCTGTGTATTTCATTAGGTATATTTCATACTTCTCTAACAACTCCTAAATGGCAAATAGTCCTGAGTAGTACTGGGAAAGCAATTTGCTTTAAATGGTTCATTTAGGTGAATTTAGCAATTTTATTTTGTGTATAAACTGAAAAGCTTTTCTTAGCTCAGCTTTTCCACTTGCCAGAATACAGGTGTTTAGTTATTGACAGAGATCATGTAAAATCTCTGTAAGACAGTTTAACAAAACCAAAAATACTTGCTTTCCAAATATTATTTTTAATTACTCCTGATACACTGCTTGGACATTACCATGAGCAGGCAGAGTTAGATTGTTTGACATGAATGGGGAACACATCTGATTTCGTCAGATTTCCTATAAGCTATAGGAACTGTGTGTGCCAAAAAACAACTCAGTGAGCACTAACTCCAAGATAGCACCAGAAGTCAAGTTCTGAGTGTTTTAGATAAATGTTTTTCCCAAAAGTCATCTTGTAACTTTGATCTGCCTAACATGCTACTGCTAGCACGAATTCCTTTGAAGCAAAACAAAATCACAGAGTAAACAGAAAAGCCAAGCCCAGAAAGATTCACATTAGCAGGCTTTACAGTGAAATCATAATGTACTCTCAAGCAATGATTTCTCTTTCTTCCTCCTTATTGCCCTTATTTACCCTTCTTTTACACTGATGCTTGCATTAAACCAGCATACAAGTGCTTTTCTTCTCTGAATATCCTTTAATTTGACAGCCTCATGGCCTCAGTGGCCTTCTTTGCCAAATATTGCCTTTTTGTAGACACAAGTTAATTCCTATCATATTGTGAGACAGGGTTGTGCACAGTGAAAGCCCAGCTTGCAAACTGCCTCGTTTCTTTCCAGCCCTTGAGGAATTCTGAATGTGTCAGTACGAGCAGATAAAACTATCAGCATGTTCCTTCTGCTTTCCTCTGAAAATTTTCCTCAGCCGTATCCTAAAACACGGGGTGTTTGTTTTCTTTCTTTTTATTTTGCCCGCTGCTTGCCCCACCCACTTTCTTTCCATCTCCCCAACTTCCCACCTCCCCTGTGGGAATGCAATGCCAATATATCTTCACTTAGTCTCCTCACTGCAATTTGTTTGCATGGCTGGAAGGAAAGTGCACTGTCACTCATGAGCCTTTACACCTGCCAAAGCTAACGAGCTAAGTTTGACCCTCATTCTGACGGATTATTTAGAACTTCACACTCCTAGGAGAGTTGTAATGTCCCAAAGGAGCACCTGAGTGCTTACTACAAATATTTCTATTAACAAAAGATTTAATATGCTTTATGTAACACAGATATTATTGAAAAGATCCTATTTCATATCTAAAATGCATTTTTTCATTGAATATCATAGTTCAAGTTTCAATAGCAGAAATAAAATAATGGTATTTGTATTGATAGCTGACACTTCCGAAGTTTATTCGGACCGATGGAGGTGATGCAGCAACAGCAGTTTTTAGCAAAGGTCCTTCTGCCTGGCCTGGGGTCCTGTCCTTTCTTTTTGGTGTATGTCTGTCCTCCTTGTATCCCTGATTGCAGTGACTTTACTCCTGAGTGATTCAGGCCGAGGTGGGATCAGAACTGGGTCCTAAAGATCGTTGCTTTGGTGACATAACTCAGAATTATGACAGATGGGAGAAGGAGACGGGTAGTTGCTCTAAAGACATTAAGTGATTAGTGATGGGTGAACATGATGTCTGTGGTCTGATAAGAAAAGCACTCAGAAGACTAAACACACAATTTCCAAAGCTCTTGTCTGGTGGGGAAGGGGCGATGAAAGGCTGGTGGAGCACCCTTGGGATTTTCTCCATGTCCATCTGGATGTGTAGCGGGGGAGGGAGGGAGTGCTGCCAGTGGCACTGTGCTGATGTGGGGCAGGTGCCCCCAAAGAGAGAGCAGGCTGGTACTCACTGATTTGTTGGGGTTTTTTTTTTTCTTTTACCTCTGTGGACAGACTGTTATTTTATGAGGAATTTTCAGATTAGGTCTAGACAACCTAGAGAGCCTTTCAAAAGATCCACAAACCCTCTGAGCCAGTGTGTTGTATTTATCTCTTAAGGAACCTTGTCATTAGGCTCAAATTAAAAATGAGCTGTCAGTTTCTATTAATAATTAATGCTGAAATGTTAGCACTTTGAAAGACTGTTTCAAGTGTAACACATTCCATTTAATGCTGAACAGTTTTATATTTACAGTAATTCCACCTTTCATCCCTTAATGTCAACCTCTAAATCTTTAATGCTTTAATCACACTTCTTATTTTGATATCCCAAGTGAGCTGTTCTAACCTGTGTCCGCTCCCTTTCGATAAGGTGCACATTTTATACTGGAAGGTTAGTTGGCAGCACTTGTTAATTATTAAGGAAAACAAAATGCTATTGCTGGAAAATTATGTTTGTTCCCAGCTGTATGTGTTACCTTTAATCTGTACTGACAAGAAGCAAGAGGAATCATAAAATAATCAGAGGAGCCAGGAGAGAGGATTGTTTGTGAAGAACATTACCCAGCAGAAATGTAGACAGCCTTGATTTGATTCCATAAATGAACCTAATTACTGGGTAATGTATTGTTCTGTGGAAATAACATATCTGTAAAATATGTAGTTAAAAGAAGGCTCTGTGAATTTGAAAGCAGATGATTTTTGCTTTCGAGCTGTGATCCCTGTAGCATGTTCCTGGACAGCACTAACTCAGTGAGAGCTTTGGTCTTGTGCACAGGCAACACTAAAATTGCTCATCCTGCAGCAAATGTCTGTGAGCCAAGTTCTTTATTTGCAGCCTTCCAATTGTGAATAGGGGAAAATTCTGCAGAGAAACAGACCACCTAAATGTTTTGTGAAGTTTTCTTTTTAAAATGCTTCTTTGTCTCCTGTAAATATCCAAGATGTAATAAAAGAAATACTTGGAATTTTCTTAACCGCAAGGCAAATAATGAATATTCTAGAGAACTAGAAAAGGCACTTAAATTACTTCCAAAGAAAGGAGACATTTTTGGACTTGTAGTTATAAAATATATTGCTCCAATGTGTTTGTGTTTCCCTTGCTGTTTCAGAATAACTCCTCAAAGTGAGATGTATCTATATAGTTAATAGTATTTGTGATCAAGTTTACGTAATATTAATGGGTTATAGAACAATGTTAAACTAATAACCTACTGCTTAATTACTGGGATGAGTAGCATGAGACTCCACCTTGCGTCTGGCAGATTCATGTGCCATATATAACATATCTTGCTACCAGTTTATTTTATCAATTTGTTGTTCAGGCACGTGTTTTCTGGGATAGATGCTTAAGACTATTATCTGTATATTTTTCTGTGAGTGCTAGTGTATGGATAAGGCAGAAAGGTGTTTCACTGTGACAGAAACCTCAGCTTGCCCCTTCCTTTGCAGAGACTGAAGGGAAGGTGTGGTGCTGGGGAGGGACCTGCTTTGGCCTTTGGGAGCCCCTATGGATATGCCCCATAAGGCTGTCCTCATATGGATCACGTTTTAATCATGCGTCTCTATCAGTGGGGAAGACACCCAGCCTCTGAATTTGAATGCTAACCATTTTTCTGTAATAATGTGTTATTTCTTTTATTCCCCTGCACCATGTGCTCCTTTTCCTTCACCTTGTTCGTAGGCATGTTTCTCATAGGCGTACTTGAAAACCTCTGCATTGGCTTTGCATTGATAGCTGAGAGTTCAGACACACTGTGCAGCTCACAGTGAGTCCACTACCTCACTGCATGGCTATCCATTTGGAGGCAGGGAACTGTTAGACTGAGACTCCAAAAAGTCTCCATCCTGTTTGGCCTGGCCATTCCCACCCAGGCAAACAGAGTGCTGTGTCAGCCAGGCAGTATTTTGCACCCATTTCACCTAAGTGCTAGTGAAAGCATGATGTGCAAAGTGAAGTTTCAATACTGTATTATAATCAATTCTAGCAGCATTTCCACCACAGGTGCATGTATTTCAGTGAGACTAAACTGGAGTAAAAGAAGGTAGGATCTTCTCAGCCTGTGAACTTACGCTTGTATTATCAGCTCTCAGCAGTATTATCTGCTTCTTTTATCAGACTCTCATTGTCTGGGCTTTTTTATAATTAAATGAAGAGTGGATGAAGTCCTATTAAGTTGTCTGTGACTAGAAAAAGAATTACTGCACTGATACTTTCAATCCTCACTGGCATGTAAAAAAGGCATTCAGAGTTTACTGAACCTCCACCTCACACATCAAAAAAGAAATAGAAAAATTCCTGCTGGTACATTATCATGCAAGCATCCAATTCTATCTTTTCTTGCTGTGGAGACATGCACAACATACAGGAAAGACTTAATATTTATAAGATGCCCAACAGGACTAAACAAATGGACATGTGTAGAATATGTATGTTATTCATTACAAACATGATTAGTGTTTCTATATAATAGATGTGTTGTTAAAGCACAGTGGATTCTTCGAAGTTTACAAGTTTGTTATGAATTGATTTATTCATGAAATGCTTTGTTTCTATGACAACTTTATTGGTTTGCCTGTGGTCTAAATACATATAGGCATGGCAGGAATTCTACAGTACAAAACAAATTACATGCTCCCACCTGAATGGCTTGGTGCCTTTAGGGAATGTACAGAAATAGTCCACAATGAGGGCTGAAATCGCCATAGACTGTGCCAGTATGAGAGGGCTTACTTAAAAAAGAAAAATGCTTAAAGGTCCTCCACAGCTTCCAACTCTGCAATAAAAGCAGAAGATGGAAATGAAGAAAGGAATCTGGTAGGAAAACATAAAAGGGACCTAAAACCCGATTGCAGAGATGCTAGTGTATTCAAGAAAAAGCCACAGATCAAAGACCAGCACTCTCCCACAAATAGAGCTTGCAAGAAGCTATTAATATTCATAACAGATCTAGACCTACAAAAGAAACTGGAGAGCTATTGTTTAGCAAAAAATTAGTGTGAAAGTATAGGACATTAGTTGATAAAAGGACAGGAAGGCTTGCTGGGGCAACACAAAATGGCATCAGAGAAAAATGTCAATAAGTGGATCAAATAACAGAAATGAAAATACAAGAGCAATAATTAAGACAGGGACTTGGAAGAGCGCTCAGAGACCTAAACAGAGTAACAGTTTTCAAAGCATGCAAGACAGAAGTTATGTAGCAGTGCTTCGACATAATCAGTCTGAGCCCAGGTCATATGGGTCTGTCCAAGACAGTATTGTAAACTATGGTAAAACACTGGTGCTTTGGCTGCTTCTGTCCCGTGATGCAAAGTCTTTTGGGAAATGATAAGCAAGAACAGGGGAAACTGAAACAGGCTCTCCCGTTCCATCACCTGTAATCTATCTGCTTTTCAAAGCAGAAGAGCAGAGAGTGCACTTCCATGCAAAAGCAAGTTTTCCAGCAATGTTTTTTAATCTAAACAAAGCTGCATAGTATTCTGGATCATTTTTAGAAAATTGGTACGATAATTTCAAAGGGAAGAAGAGGCACTGATAATCCTGTGCCTAGCCTGAAAGCCAGCATGAAAATGCCTTAAATTAGAGCAAACCAGTGCAAATGCAAATTCTGTGTTGGTAAACCACAGACTGCCCCTCTAGCTCTTCTGCCTCTGTCAGGAACCTGTGCTGTGGCTTAGGTGTTTCCATGCTCACTTGGCTCAGACCAGGTTTTTACCTTGTAATTTGGCTATTGGGCAGTTGTTTGTTGGAGTATATCGCTGATTTTGCCTCTTATCGTAGAACATTCAGAGCACGAGCAGATTTTGCAGCACTATGGACTTAAGGATGCACTGCCTCCTTTGCACTGCAGTGAAGCCAGACTGCAAAGCCAGTGGGGTTCAGTAACTAAGATTAGCTCAACCAATGCCTTAGTCAAATACTGTTTTGCATTTGTGAACCAGGTCATCTGCTTTGAAAGGTGACCAGGCGGATGCAGACAGGCACTGCACGAGAGGCAGAGTCCTGAGGCCAGAAAGCAGAGAAAAGAAAATGCAGGTAGCGAGATGGGAAGCTGCACGTGGCTTTGTGCTGGGCAGGCACACAGCATTCATAGCTCACCCACTCGGTAAGTGCCTAAGACATTTGACTAATTTGACATGGAAGCACTAATAAAATAAAAAGCTTCTCCAATTAGCGCATACTCTCTATTATTTCTGACTTGTGTTCTGACCCAGTCCCTTCCATATTCCTAATTGCCTGCGCTGCACTAAGTGATATCACCTTCCGCACACTTTTATGAGCTGTGGTCTCCTGCAAGAGGAGAGATTTGTGAGTAGCCGCCTCCGTGATTGACTTGAAATGACACTGTTACTTCAGCTGCTTGAACTGAGTATTTAAAAACTATGGAATATCTACAGAGATAGACTTTAGAGGGAGGGAGTGATCACCTCCTGGAACAGTGGGCCTAATTCTCAGCTGGCCATCCTAGTGTATCTATCATGCTTGCTTCAAAGCCCTTCATAGTGGATTTTGTTTGGGTTTTTTGTTTTGTTTTGTTTTTCGGGCTGGGTATAAGCCTTGGGAGAGAAAGGAGTGTTGACATCAGCCAAATAGCTCCTTATTTCACCATGCCTTTGGGACTGGAAGACTGCCAAAGTAAAACTACTGGGTGTGCTGAAACAAAATGCGGGCGTTTTTTTGTTTCTTTTGTTCTCCATTTCTAGATACTGAGTCTTCTGTCTCTGGAAGAAGTAGTTGCCCTTTCAGGATTCAGTCTGGATATGAAATGTGTAGTGAAGATCTCTTTTCTTTCTCAAGGAAAAGAATAACCACAAAATCTTTCTCCATTAGTATTCCATTCTTATTGGTTCAAGCCCTCTATGGTGCAAACAATGCATTTTCAATTCAGCTTTTGTTTTAAGGAAGCACATAGGCTGAACAGTGGAACAGGCTATCCCTCAATAAGACATGGAGCCAAAAGTAGTTCTAAATCTCCCTTAATGGACAGGTGGAGGTTCTGCTTAGCACTCCTGAAATACCTGCTGGCTTTTAGCACTGTTCCCAAGAGACCTAGCAAAGAAGGGCTTCTGGTGGAACGCAGCAGGGCAAGGATGCACCAGACATTTGATGGCCAGAACAACCCCAGAACCCAAGGTACCTGGTCAGAAGCCAGCGGTGCAGGCACTGCCTGGATGTGCAGATACCACTCAGCTGTTTTGTTACAGTTCTTTGTGCATCCTCCTCTCATTTTGAGAAACTGGGAGACATTTGGAATGCGCATCACAGGGAATGCTGCATCTCCAGCATCCAAGTAAGGTTGTGGTACACACATGGTACCATCAAATAATGCTGCTTGTAGCACATCAGCACAGCTCCTGCTACTTAGTGCATGTGTTTCAGTAAAGAGTGGCTTTTGACAGACCTGCTTGGCAGTGAATTTAAAAACTATTTTTAAAGTCTCATAAATGCTTTTATGGGCCCTTTTAAATGTTGTCTGAGCTACGTAGGAAAATGTCATAGTTTATCCCATAACTAACCACAATATTTAATGTAATGATGGCTATAAAACAAGTGCAACAAAGAAAACTGTTCTGAACTTTCTTGACACTGTATTCAGCAAATACTTGCTCTTTACCTGACATGCCATCATTTACTCCCTCAGCCCTCAGAGAACAGCATGATAGCTGAACTATCAATACAGTAGAAGAAATCATAGACAAGGAAAGTAAACGGTGATATTTTGAAATTAATGATGTAGTTCATTTGATGCACTGCATGCCTAATAATGAAAAATCTTGAGGGAAGAGCTTGCTTAATGAAATTTTGAAAATCTCTGCATTTCAGTCATAGACTGTGTGATATCATTTGTGTCTATATAAGGATATGCCTTATATGATCTGATGTGATAAGTTTATGCAGACAGTACTTTATGGACATGTCAAATGCTTAATTTAATAGAAATGCCCCTTTTCAGTGCCTCTCGGGGTTTGGGCTTGTGTATGTTCATGTGTGTGCATATACATGCATACAGAGGGGCTAGGAACAGGTACCCTTTTTCATTAAGTAAGTGACATTTTCATGCTGGTACAGCATCTATCTATCTTCTTTCTGGCAAAGCTGTGTGCCTTTCAGTCAGCATCTGACTAAAGATCAATGAGAGAAAGCTTTTTGAAGGTGCTTTCAGGTCCTGCGGCAAGGGAGATGATCAGAAAGCTGCCATAAGCTTCGGACCCACTTGACAAATGAGGAACTATTTTGGTGCTCTGTAAACTGCTGTCACATCAGTTAGAAACACTAATTAGAACTACTTTGCTGTTGAAAGTGTCCAGTGCATTAAATACCACTTCTGCTTATTGCAATTAGCTTATCCATTGACTTACACTTTATACCACAAGACTATCAAAGATGGAAATGCATAAGGGATTGTTTAATAATTCAAGAGGGAAATTAGAACTGAATGGCAAATAGCTTTTGCCTGCTACCCTTTGACCTTTCATTCCTTGCAGAGCATGAAACTCACATGTGAAATGTGCTCATCCTTGGTTTTGTCTAGCTGGAGAAGAGTCAACAAACAAAGATGCACAAGTAAGCAAACATCAGATTATGTCTTTTTCTCAGTGATGTGGCGATTAAATGATGTGGGTAGCTTCTGAAAAGCAATAGGACCACACAGTCTGTAAAGAGAGAATTTTATACACTTCCTGTACTGTTCTTCAACTTAGTTCTTGTTATTGATAAAGCAGGGAGATTTTGTTCAATAATTTATACCATGTGGAGTTGGTGATAATTTTTAATGGCATTTTGTCTTTTTACAGGGCAAATTTGCAAATGAAACAATCTAGTAAAGAAGTGAAGTTGTGAGGACTGAGACAACTTCATATTTTTGTTAAATTGTGAGTCCATAATATTTCAACATGCCTTAGGAATAAGAACAAGGAAGTAAAATTTTCTCATACTGTAAAAGCCAGAAGTAGTCCAGCCATTAAGAATGCCATGACTCTACATTGTACACAGAAGTTCTTAGCAGAGAGGGAAAAAGAAAATATCATTCCAAATAACTGACTTGCAATCTAGCACACACCATAAAATCACGAGGCTTCATTCCTCATTCTGCTTTTGTTACCTTGGTCTAAGCACTTATTCTTTCTTCTTGGATTCCCACTAATGATATTAGTTCTTAGTTCAGCTGCCAGGGTGTTAAAGATCAGGATTTGTAGTTCATTATTTTAAATATAAGATGGCAATCTTACCACCACTCATACTTCATAAGAGCTGGAATTATTTTTTCCTGAAGTGATTTTTGGGATTTTGTTCTCAATTTTTTTTGTTCTCTGGGACCAGTCCAAAGAGTATCTATGTTCTGTTCCTTAAAAATTAGTAAGGTATAACTGTAACACACATTTTTTTTTTCCTTAAGTACTCTTTAAAAGATGCAGACAGAAAATGTAAAGCAGCAATAGGTAGCTCCATCTAAAAGCTCCTAACGAGAGTCACCTTCAATGATCTGATTCCAAATACATGAAATTCTCCCTGTCTTCAAATTCCTTCATATGCCCATGCAATGATGGATGCAGAATCTGGCTGAAGCCCTGTATTTCATCAGACTGCTCCATACAGAAATATTTCTGAAAAAAATTACTATTTTATTTTCAAAAACTTTAAATGATAGAAGATAAAATAGTATTAACAAAGGAATGGGCATACATGCACTTACCAAAATGCAAGTATAAATTACAGTTTAAAATGGTTTTGTTCTTTGAAGCTATTTACAAGTTTGGTTTTCTGGTGTTTTAGGAAAGAAAATTCTCTGGAAGAGCAGAATAGAATTGCAAGATCTCAAGCCATAACAGAGCCCCCTCAGCCTGCTAACACCAGAGACCAAAGCAGTGATCTCATTTGTGCCCTTTGCTATTGCTGCCTGCAACTGGGAGAAAGGAGAGAATTGGTTTGGTTTTTTTAAATTAGATTAACTTGAAAACCAAAACCAAAGATGATGCAACAGACTATACCTTAGTGTGACAGGCAGAACTGCCTGAGGCATGCTTTGGTTTGGAGCAGTTCAGCTCTTTGGTCCCTTGGGCAAGCTGCACTTCCTTCAAGTGGCTCTGCTCTTCTGGCTTCCACAGCAGGAACACAATGAAGACGTTCATTTAAATTTTTTTTTTCCAAAAATTCACTGCAGTGTCGAGAGTTTCTGGCCGTTAGGAAGGTCCAGATCCATATGGGAGTTATGGAAAGCTTTTGAGGTTCACCTGTGAATCCACTCTTACCACCAGCAAAGTTGCTGTTGATGCCATTGGAGCCAAGAAGCAATGCCTGGGCAGGAGGAGCAGAGTGTGTATGTAAGTCCCAGCCTGAAGCTTTGCTTTCCTTCATTTCTAATTGTCTGCTGCCTTCTTTTAAGACTGGCAACCTTAGATCAGAGGGAAAAAGAGGATTATTTTTGAGCATGATGAAATTTAACTTTTAATTGCTGTTTCCGCAGCAGCCAATTGAGAGGTAAGAGCATAGCTTCACCAGGCAGCTCCTAATCTCTAGGATTTATAGATGCTGAAAATGAGCAGGAAATCAGGGCAGCAGTGACCTACCTGCAGTGCAAGTGCAACACACACTCACAGATATCCGTGCTAAAGACATAACGTTCCCAGCAAATTTTTTCTCTCCTGTGCAACTTTGAAAAATCTCATGGTTTGATGTTTGTGTCAGGTTTCACCTAATATTCACCAGACCCTGCACTGTATTTAATGTCAGTTTTGGTATCCCTCTGCTTGAGACTGAGTGTCACAATATATTCCATTGCTGGCAAGTTTCAACAGAGAAGCAGTAACTTATGCATTGACTGCTTCCCATGAGGTTTCATGTTCCTGTAAAATCAGCTATTTAGAAAAAAGCACAGTATTCATTTAGCCTGCTATTTCCCATGAAACTGCTAAGACAATCCCTGTAAAAAGCAGGACTTCTTCAGATGTCCAGTGTCTATGGTGTGTGCTACGATGCACATTTCGAGAGCCAGCACTGATTTGCGTTTGTCCTTCATTTAAAGCCCCTCTACGGTGGCTGGCTAAATTTCTTCAATTCTAGGAAGCAATTTGGTTTTCCTACACCACACAAAGTAAGCAGAAAGCGTGCTGTCACATATATGGTACCCATTGAGAGCCTGCCCTCACACAAAATGTGCCACGGGAGAGAGCTGACTCCCTGCGCAGCCGTTTGCCCCTTGGAAGCAGCAAATGCTCCCAGCCCCAAGCACGGGGGCTGGTGCTGCTCTCCCCTGAACTTGTTCTCCTGCCCGCTGTTTGCCAGCAATGCACCTACAGCATGCTGGCTGCTCAAGGCCAAATCTGAAATGTGTGTGTGTTGGCCAAGACTATTGATTCAGAGTTGCTCTGGCACGAGTGTGAGGTTTTCTGTCCTAGAGAATTGGTAATGTTAATCAAATTCACATGTACTGCTCAGAGCGATCACTGAGGCAATCTTAAAAAACATACCGCACATAGAATGTTATGAAAAAAGTGTTTGTTATTGTCATTCTGTTCACCAACTGCTTTTCTGGATTTGTGTAATCAACAAATATCTAAATGAAGCACTGGCAATCTTTTTTGTGTAATCCCAAAGAAAACATAAAAGAGGAAGTTATATGTAGCTTTAGATAATGTCTTTTTCATGATATCAGGGAAGTTTTTTGTTCTGGTTTAGGCATTTTTTGGAATTTTTGGGGTTTTTTTTTGTTGTTTGTTTAGTATAGAAGACTCCTAGCCCACTAGGGAGAGTTTCACATTTTCTCTAGAAAAAAGGTTTAACTGTCAAATATCTTGGTTTGTGTTTCCTTCCCTGCCTATTTTAACATACCCCTCACTTGAGCAGCAATAAAGCTTCTTTAGGTGACTGTCTGTGGGCATGTATAAGTGTGGCCATGTCCAAGAGCTGATGCAGGTGCAGGGAGCTCGGCCATTCAGGGTTGTGCCTGATGTGGTGCCTGGGGGCTCTTTGCCCCTTTTTCCCTGCTAGAGGGCAGGATGTTTTGGGGAGGGGGACCTCTCCAGTGCAAGGTCCCCTCCTGACAGCTCCCAGGTATTCTTCCATGGAGTGCTGCTGCGGCTCCCACTCCTCCTCGTGCCCCCATGGCCAGTCTTATCCAGCTGTTCTTGGTGCTGAGGAGGTGTACTTACACAGTAAGGGTATTTTCTAACCTCATAGAAAATAGTTAATACATTTATTCTGTTTCATTTAACCAGTGTATGTATTAAAACTCCCAATGGAAGCATGCTTGTCTAGGACAGCCCAGCTGAGTGCAGTTGTCTTGGGAGGAAAAGGCTGTTTGTAAATTAGAGCTGTGCTCTGAATTAGTGGGACAGCCAAACTCTTTGTATCAGCTTTCCTTGCCTGAGAAATGCTCTTGTGAACCGACTCCCTTAAAACTTCTGAAGATGGAAAAAAATCCAGTGACAATTGTAAAATGGTATTTGAAAATAAATATAGGGTATATAAAAATACTGAATAAGCAGCTGAGCAGGAGAAAACTCTAAGAAGAATTGCTATTGTGTAAAGATATATAGTTGCAACAGTAGACTGATATCCAGTAATTTACTACTAAGTTCTAAAAACCAGATGACTGCAAAGTGTTTGCTAAACCATTCTTTTTCATCTGACATGTGGTTGGATTATGTGAACTGACTCACCATTTAAATGGGGCTACTGAGATTGGTGTGTTATTGATTCAGACAATCCTTGACCCCAGGGATAACACTTGCTGTAACAGAGGAAACTGGCTTTTAGAATCCTACGTCTCTCTCTGCATCTGTGTTATTTGACAATACTGAAAACAAAAAGATTAGGGAAGCAAAGAATGAGTTAATACTGGCAAATTCAAGCAGCTTGTTTGATGAAATAGTGCTGGTGCTCTCCAGGAGAAAAATTGAGAAGTGCTGAGGCTTTAGTCCTTTGGATTCAAATTCTTTTCAAGGAAGCTATCAGTGGGCACTTGTCAGGATGCCTTCAGAACCATTTTTTTTCCACAGAAACCTTAAAATAACAAGTAATGCAGCAGACTGATGATCACAGTCTTAATTAACTGAAAACTTGCACTTTTTTATTTTAAGGATTTCCAGCCTAGGTCTGTTTGTTGTCCAGGCACTGTGTCTACTTTCTCAATCTGTCATTCATCAAATTCTGAACAGTTATCAATCTCCAGACACTGAGCAGGTAGCCTGGCACTTGCCCAATAGGTACTAGATGAAGCTGCAGCTGTTGAACAAGTACTTCATCAAAAATTATTCTTTGCCTTTTTATCAGCTTTTTCAAATCCCAGGTTGCAAATCAGTTGCTTCCTTTTTAGTTACACCGAAGCAAAATGAGATGCACCTGAATACTTTTAAAAATAATTGCTTCTAATACTATTTACCAAGGCAAACATTCATCCATAGTTATGTCTTCCTCTGTAGACTACAGCACTCACTCCTTTCTTACTCTTTCATATGCAAACACTATGTCTGTGTTATAATCACTGAGCATAAGTCAGATAAAAGCAAAATCTGATGTATTAACAATGAAAATGTTCTTCTGAATAAAAACATGGATTACCATGGAATTTTTGCTAGGATTATGCTAAGAGCCTCAGAACTTGTCTCTGAAAGACTTATTCTTCTAATCAAAGTGAACATCCCATTTTTCTATGCCTATTTCCTAAGCAGGTTGAAAAATGATCTCTTTATATGTACAGCTTTTCCTAGGCACAAAATTCCACTAAAATCGTTTAGAGAAAGGGCAATTGGCAAAGTCTTATGGGTGATCTTCCTTTAGTCTCTCCAGTGCTATTGAAACAATGTGCAGACTGGGTTGGTCTTTGGGAGCCTAAAATCTCCCACTCTGGATGGTGTTGTGAAAACAAATCCCTTTTGGTGTGGGAGTATCTGCACGGAACAGCTGATGTGGGCTCTCCTTGCAGAGCACTGGCTGCCATGTTCACACTACGTGGCTGTAGGTTCCATGGTGGGAGGAAGTCAAATGTGGATCCCAGTGGGATGTGTGTGTGCTAGGCTGTGGAGATATTTCTCTTGTAGTTTCAGACAGCTCTGAGCCATTTGCTGACCTTTTGAAGGATTCCTAAAAGCTGTTAGTCAGAAAGCATTAGTGTTAGATGCTGACGGTTCTGAATGGGTTACAGACAATACGTTTCATTTGCTTTTACATGCTTAGATGGTTCTTTACTAGGGCCAAGTGGTGGCAGACAAAAAATTATCTAAAATGCGTGTGACATGGATGCAGGGAAATGCTATGAGTGCAGAAATCTTGCTTTCCTCTCAGGACACAGGACTACTGTTCAGTGTCACTGAAGTGCCAATAATGCGTCATACAACAGGCCTGCCCGTGCCCACAAAATGCAATGGCAGTGTCCTACTGTGATCTGTGACTCAAGTCAAAGCACAGTCAGACAGCAGTTGCAGTGCATTTTTCCTAGTGGTAAAAAAATCCAGTAAAGTCTTCACAATTATTCCTAGATGGATCAATGTAGCATAAAATAGTAGTGCACAGATCAGATGAGTCATATTGAAGCCGACTCCATGCTGACAGTGAAATGCTTTCACTTCACCAAATTCTTGAAGCACCTCATTTCCTATGAGCTAGATTATTTTTTCATAAATTGTGGACAACATATAAGATGAGTTTTAGCCCTTGCCTTTGTTGCTGAATGTGGCAAGCTGATGTGTGAGTAATGGAGCCAAAAAGAGCAATCTGTTCCAGAGCCTCCACAAAGTTTTCCATTGTTTGGGGAACGAATCAGTCCATTCTCTACATGAAAGGGAAAGTCACGCTTAGGAACTAGATTTGTTGCAATGATCTTCTTTAATGTATTGCACTGCTGGTGACATTCTCGCTGATATCGGGGGTCCTTTGTGTGCTTTGTATCAGTTTTATTTTCTTGCCAGGAAATTGACTTCTTACATATATAGGTGTTTCAATCTTGGATCCTTTCGAGCCCGGAAGTGTGCCTGCTGACATGCTTCAGACCCGACTGCATTCACAGTGGCATAGAACCAAGGTATGAAAAGCTGGTGTTAAGGATTTTATCCCATCTTCCTATTGCAGAGTTAAGTTTCTTCTTAAAATTAGCTCCAGTTATATAGGGCATAAAGAGTCATTTGGGAGCTCAGAGTGGCATTTGGAAGGGCATGGCTTTTGCCACGCTCAGGTGGTTGCTAGATTGGAGCTGGTTCAATGTTTCTTCTATACTGAGACAGGACTAAGAGAAAAAATGTAACTTGAGTTCATGTGATTTGGTGAGTACTAACCTGGATGCCCACTCCTCCCCAAGAAGAAATATCTGGTTTTACAGGGAATTCCTACCTGGACCATCTAAATCTAAAATAAGTAGTAGGCATCAGTAGTGAGAAACCTTTAACAAGAAGAAAGAAAATGGAGACTGAATTGAAATAGGAAGGGGAGGAAGAGGGAAAGGAAGTGAAGAAGGAGGTGAGGTTAACCCATAAGGGCAGCTTTATCTACAAAGACGGGAAAATGGAGAATGCTGGAATTTCCCTTCTGATGAAGATGAAGAGCGGGTTTCTTTTTTCCCTTAAAAAGATTATATCACGTGTATATAAAGTCATTCACCATTGTCAGGTGTTACTGTAGCTGCTGGATAGGCAGTGAGCAAGAGCTCATTCTCCCAAATGCCTCAGGGCTTTGAATAGGGTACGTGAAGAGTGACTAAGGAAAAGGTGGTAGTCACCATTCTTCATTGCCTACCGATGAGGATTGTTGTAGGAACAGAGCTGAAGACCCTGTTGAGTTCAGGGGTAGGCACTGAGACTGCATTTTTGCCCTCTTTTATAGGACTGTTGACATACTGGTCTCTTCTCAGCCCAGAAAAAACCTAATCAAATAGCTTCTCTTTCCATGGCAGCACAGGCAAAATCCAGGAGGACAAGGCTCATACCGTTCTCCTAACCTCCCTCTGGAGTTGGCAGAGCTGCAGTCTGTGGTGCTCAGCTCAAAGCTTTCATTGTCTCCCCCAGGATCTTGCCATTCTAGGAGTTTTCTTGCATGGCCAGGCTAGCTGGGTGCAAGTGAATCCAAGAGGTCAAGGTTTCACACAGCACCTTTTCTGTGACTTGGGGAGGAAAGTCTGAAGTCTCAGCCATGGCAGGGTAAAGAAAATCATGTTTTCTTTAAGACTGCTTATAAATCTTAGCAGTTTTAGGGCAAACTCACTGCGGTCTAAGGCCGCCCTCAGTAAGTTTGGGATCCTAGACGTTTGCAGTGCAGTGCCCCTATTGACCCCTAGTATCAAGCTGTGCTGAGGTGGAGTGTCTCTGCTTCTGCTTGGCAGGATGTCTGTGACTCTCCCAAGCTCTCCTGTTGCACCTTTTATGCTTCATAGAGCATTTCTGTTTGCTACATCCTACAGAAATGCCCTGGTCTTCCAGTGACCAGAGCCCTGCAGCTCCCTGCACCTTGCCTGCTAATAACCCAGCATGGGCCTCATTTGGCAGGGGAAAAAAGGACTTACCCAAGGCTTCCCAGCATCTCAGGAGCTGTGTAAAATCAGTGCCAGGTCACTGGTGTAAATCCCAGATGTCCTCTGGAGGCTGGAAATGCCTTCCTGAGCCACTTCAGCTGAGACGCAGCTCAGTCTGATCCATCAGCTTAAGAGGAGACTGGGAAATGCTTGTGAGAAGTTGTTGCTGCTGGGGAAGGAGTTAATTTTTTCTCCTTTTTTTTTGTTTTGTTTTGTTTTGTTTTTTTGGTTTGTTTTACTCTTCATTTTTTCTCTTTGCTCCTCAGAGAGGAATGTGGGCTCAGCTTATGATGAGTTAGGACTAGACCAGACTCTTTTTAAAGAAAAGCCTGAGATTCCAGGGGGGAGGGATTTTGTTCCTTTTGTCTGCTTTTCTGTAGAAGATGCTCATTAAAAGCAGAGTCTGAATTTCAAGAGCAGGTCTATTAGAGAGGTAGAAAGCAACTCTAAAGCTTGACTTTGGATCCTGATTTCCTCCAAAGTCTGCTGAAATTCAGATTTAGGCTGGCGTAATGAGTGCTGCTCAGAAATATGCCATGTGGAGTATTTCTGGGCTATACCAGGCTCAATTAACTCCTGGCAGCTTTTGGTGGTCGTTCCAAAGCACATTCTGTGGGATGATCTTCCAGGGGTCATTCAGCAGTGTCTTGCTACAGAGAAGAGCACTATTGAACTCCTTGGAAAAGCTATGAAATTTCATACACTGGCTGCAACCCCAGGAGACTAATCCAGCCCCAAACACTATCACTCTTAGATTTGTGTTTCATTCAAGAAGTCATGAAGCAATCTATTTTGCTGGGGAAAAAAAAGAAATCATCATTTTATCATCATTCTGAGTACTTTCCATAGGAACAAAATTTATCAAAAATGCCTGAGATCTTTGAGAAATATCTCAATTGTGCAGAAAAGCATTACATTGATTGTGAACTTAGCCTTTCTTTGGGTTTTTCTGCTTGTCATTTTTACTTAAATACAAATATTAATGAAGACCTAAACGTGCCCTTTTGCTATTGCCCTTTATTTTGCTTTTCTATAAAGATTGCTCATAATCCTACAGCTATCTTTTTGCACTTTAAAAGGTTCTTGCTTCTTATTGCTTTCAGGATAATAATGCTGCATCATTCCACCTAACTACCAATAAATAGAAATGCAGAGCCATGACTTCTATTCAAAAGCATGCTGGCTCCTTTGTATGTTTTGGTATATATAAATATATCTTTCAACTTGTAGCTGTAGTACAACATCTGAATTAAATCATGACTTATTCTTTCTATTAAAGCTGTGTTGTCCTTGCCATTATCCCTTTTTCCAGTAAATGAGTACAATGAAAAATTGATTCTAGCTGTATTGGACTGCAGCAAAGTAACAAAAGATGATTGTTACATTATCAAAGTCCTCTCTGCATCCATAATATAAGAATTGAAAACACCTGTCTTTATCTTCTCAATCAATATTGCACCTGAGTCACATTTTCCTGGAAAACACTTTAAAAGGTGTCCACTGTATGTTATTTAGATTTAACAAATGCATTATTCAGGCTGTCTTCATTTATTTTGATTACCTGAGATGGCTCTGCCATCCCTGTGAGTTATAAAAAGCCTAATATTAGATGCCACACTAGACTAGTATGTCAGTAACAATATCAGATGACTTCTCTTATGTGAAGCAGTGTGACAGCTGAACAAGTACACTTCCTAAAATGTATGTGGAAAACTTGTATTCAGTGGGGACATTTCATGTCACGGCACTCCCTTTCTGAAAAGTAGAGCAGGGCAGAGGGCTTCAGTTAAGGGTAGCTTGACCAGTGTGACCCAACTGGAAGCAGATGACTTAAGCAGAAGACAGCATGACTGGAAGCAAAGTGACAGTGGACATTAGTCTGCATTTCTAGAAAGGATAAGTCAGAGCTGGTTGCCTGAGACTGTCAGCTGTGCTTTACAGACGTGCTTTCTAATGCTTTTAACAGGCAATGCTTAAGAGCAGCTAATTTACTGCATGTCTCAATGGCAGTCTGAAACTGTTGAGCATCCAGTAAGAACAGAGAAATAAGCGAGCAGCTCTAGAGACATGGCCATCATTTCAACATGTGCATTTGCATATTCCATCTAATGCCTCAAGTCAGATGCCTAAAATTAGTAGATTTATTTGGATGTGTGGAAATAATTGTAATTTGTTTCACAGCAATCAATTTGTGATGCTTTGATTTCCCTTTCTACAGAATTAAATTATTAAGGGGCAAATATGATTTTCAAGATACTTTTTATCATTCTCTCTGCTTGAAGTTTTGGCAAGTTTGACACACTATAACCCAACATTCTGCCATGAGTAATAAATATTTAAAAAAAACCCCAATCAAATAAAAAACAAATTAAGTATGAGAAGTGCAAAGAAATGAGGGACAGCAGGCTAGTACCTTGCCAGGAAACGTGACCATAATAGGGTCCCTTTTCCATATCCACCAATTATCTGCAAGCAGGTGAGACAGCAGCAGTGGTCTGAGTGAGGAGACTGTGCCCCTCAGGTTCTGTGTGGGGCTGTGTTGGGACTGCAGGGATTTGGACGAAGGGTTGAGGTGCCTTCATGATCCTCCACACACAGACCTGCTCTCTGGCAAGTCCCATAAGGCACAGGCTAATGGGAATTGCAGTAACTCTATCCCAGCAGAGACAGTTAGGGCTGCTGCAGTGGTGCTCAGCAAGGGGGAACTGCTCCAGGATTTGAGGCTGGTAACAGTTCTGTGCTAGGCAACGGGGAGGGATGATGGTTTTTTGAGTCCTGCTCCAGCTCCCCAGCTCCCTGAACAGAGCTGGAGCAGGACTCAGGGCAGAAAGGATGTCCTCACTATTCAGAAGAGGTCTCGAACTACCCCTGAATGCTGTTTGTATTGCCCCCAAGATGCCTGGTGGTGACCCACAGTGACACGACACACTCTTGGGAAGCAGGAGAAAGCAAGCTCGAGGGTTTGAATTTTGGTCAGTACCTGAGGCTAGCTCATGCCAAGCCCTAGGAAACCCCTGAGCTCCCTGGGCCCTGAAGAGCAAGAGGCCACCCCTGTTCCAGCAGTGAAACCATCAAAGCCATTGTCTACACTTCTCTTGCATTTGGCAGGAGTACCCATATTTTTTTCCATCCTCTGCCCTTGTTTTATTTCTCTGTTTAAAAACCTTGCTTTTTGTTTTAGCAGAGGAGTAAAAACATCTGCTTAAAAATTAACTTCAAAGCCCTTAGTCATTGCACAGCTACAAGCACAAAAATAGTCCCTCTCAATCTTGATTTTTATTTTTTTATTTATTTTTTAGTTTTTACAGCTGAGCACAGGCTGGACTGGTAAGTCAGAACCCAAGCTTCTCTGTGCCTGCATACAGCCAGTGCTGAAACCTGGCCCTGCTGCTGCAGCATGCCCTGGGGCCAGCCCATTCATGCCCCACTGATGCATCAGTACAGTGTTTATCCATGATCCAGTAAAGCTGTGAGATTCCCTCACTAGCTTATGCCAGTTCCTCAAGTCCCCGAGGAGTCAGACCTTGCTGTCCCTGTGAACATGGGGGCACCAAAATGAGAGGGGGTTAGATGAGCCCGTGCAAGTACAAAGCCTTGTCTTCAGCACTCCTGGATATTTAAGGGGATAATTCAACAATATCTGAAGTTTGCCTTGGCTCGCAGGAGACCCCGAGTGCCAGGATGCCTCTGTCAAACGTTTTTAACCTTTAACTGGCAATATCACATTGATACCTTGATGGGAACAGGTTTTCTCAGGAGCTGTGCACACCTCTGCTGCCAGCACAGCTTTGCTGGTGGCATTTTGGAGCTTCTGCTTCTGATCCCAGCCAGACCAAAGGTGAGGTGGAGAACAAGAAATAAGAAGTTACATGGAAAAAATGTATGTGGATCTGGTTAAAGGCTACTCCTATTGGAAGCTGACCTCTGTGCATCTGTCTGGGCCGCCTCCGCATGCCTGTCCCCTGCACAGAGATGTGCACAGAGGTGTGCACAGAGGATGTCTCAGCTGCATTTCTTCCTCTGCTCAGGCCGTGAGTGTTCAGGAGGCTCTGCCTGCACCACTGTGGGGTGGTAGGAGGGGACTGTACACCTGGATCCTTGGGAACCAGCAGTCCTGCTGTCTGCAGAAATGAGCTGCAAAGCTGCTGCTTAGCTCTAACCCTTAATATATTCATATTCCCTCATCAATGCCACTAGCAGGTGAGCTAAAAACTGAGTTTATGATGGGATTCTGGCTTTCATTAAGGAATTTTGTACCTATTTAAAAAATATATGCAGGAGCATGTTGCTGATTATTTTGAGAACCTATGCAAATTTATAGATTTGCAGTAGGAAAGGCTTGCTGTGAAGTGTAAATTAAGCCGTTTAAATCATCTCGCATGGTAACCGGAGCATCAGCTCTGTTTATTCAATGAGTTAATACCCTATTACCCGCTATAGTTTTATAGTTGCACTTGTGGTCCTTGCTGGCCCAAAAGAGCTAGCTGCTGTTCTCCTGCTTATCTTTGCCAGCAGATAACCCTCCTGCTCTCTGGGCTAGGTTTTGTTTGTTGCTATTTGATGGTGTCCCAAAGTATGCTGGCTGTTCCTTTGGCCAGGCAAGACTGGCTCTCCTCAGCAGAGCAGGACATGGGGCCTTGAGTGGGGGCAGCCTGCAGAGCCAGGACATCAGTGGCTACACATGACTTAATAAATATCTCTCTATGTGCAGAGTTTCCACCTAAATACTTCTGCCAGACGTGATCAGGGATATATTCAGTTTCATTCCCATCCCAAGTCACCAGTGGGTCAGATGCAATTGAAGATTAGACAGACCCTAAATTTTTTTCATGTCCCTGCATGTGAACACATGGAGGCTGTTTTAAAGATAGACCAAGGGATATATTAACACATAAATCCTGTAGATAGTTGTATTGGTTCTCAAGCAAACATACATATGAGCATATTTTCAGAAACATAGAGCCAAAGGCTGAGATAGTAAAAGATTTTCTTTGGATTCCCTAACTGAAGCTCTGCCCTCAGAATGGGGGATTGCACAACGTAACACACCAGACAGATCAGGGCTCCTTTAGCAGGTGCTCTTCACTAATCGAAAAGTTGAGATGAAAATTTTCTGTGGTGGAATAACTTTTCCCTTCACCTATGTTTTATGCTAACATCATAGTTTAGGCTTTAAATGAGCTGCTCTCAAATCTGCTTTTTCCCAACAATCGAACTAGAGTCATTCAGTAATTGAGGGGTTATTTGATAGAGGAATAATGCACGTATCCGTCAAGGCAAAACCACCCTGACTTTTGAAGGCTTTGCACGTGATGCACGTAGCATTGGCCTGTTTAGAAAACTAGAGGCTTTTAGGATGAGACACCACTGGCTGAGTCAAGTGATATGGAGTGGCTCAAAACTGTAACTCAGTCCTAGCAAGCAATGCTGCATCCATTCAGGGAAAACACAATGTTCTAAAACTTCCAGATGAAACAGAGAAAAAAAATTAAATGCAAATGTTAAAATGCATGTTTTAGTTCTCACATTTTACAAATTTAAGAGGTGCTGAATTTTACTGACAGTTTTCTTGGCAGCAAGTGAATTCCAAAGATGCACATGCAAATATTTGTCAAAACTGAATTTTCAATTTTGCATGCATAAGGATTACTCCAGAAGTGCTGGCATACTCACTTGCTCCCAGAAGAAAAGTAGTGTCATGTGGCATGTCTGGCCAATCACAGGAAAACTGTGTATTTTTAATTTTAAATATTCTGATTAATCCATAGATTAAAAAAATATAGTGAAAAGAAAGTCGCTGAATATATTTGAATAATAAATTCAAGATGGTGTGATTGGCTTATATATAGTCCCCAAGCAAGGAGAGACAAAATTAATCAAATAAATTATTCATTTTGAATTATTTTTTCAGGTCTGTTTTTACAAGTAATGCCTAATAGGGATGTCTGAATTTTGTAGTTTGCTACAAAAGCTCTCATATCATGTGTCCTATTGTGCTGACACCCACTGCTTTGTTTGGGTCTGACTTCTTCACACATGAGCTCTGCATTTGCTGTGCTGGTGTATCTTCTGTGAAAGAGTTGCTAAAAGCAATCAGGTCTTTAGTAGCAGGCACTGAAAATCCAAGGTGCTGGTTGACCAGAAGTCATTAGAAGTGTAATGGTGCCCATTTCTACTAAATCATTACAACACAAATAGCATTCCTCTGCCTTGGCCTTTGAGCAGAATTAAATTCAGGTTAGAGTGCATCCGTACACTTACCCTGAGAAGCACTCAGTGCTGCTGTCCTAATTGCACCCCAGATATCTAGACCATATTTAGAGAGAGGATTTAATGGCTCTGCTACCAAAAGTCCCTTAGTCTTTCATTGCATTTATTTTCATCAGGAAAAATAATCACTGTGTTCGCTGAGATAAATACAGTAATTAAAATATAATTCTTCTTTCTTTGATAGCTGTGTGAGGTATGGTACTTGTCTACAGTCTTGTTCCAAGCTCAGAGAGGAGGGAAAGCACAAATTTGAACTATTTGAGCATATATCAGTCTCCTGACATTAATAAAGCCCTGCACTGAGAAGGGGACAGCGAGTTGCGAAGCAGAACTGTGCCTCCTCGGCAGCACCGTGCTGGGCCAGGAACAGCAAACCGGCCCTCGTGGTGGATGGGGAGCTGCGTGTGGGCAGGGGGACCGTGGGGCCTGTGAAGGGCAGTGTCTGCAGCTTGCCTGAAGCCCCAGCTCTCACCACTTGGGTGAGGCAAAGCAGCAAGGTGCTAGAGCATCGTTTTCCTCCATCCGCTAAGGGCGAGTGGTGGAATGACAATTGATGCTGCAGCACAGTCTTGCTGAGGGGAATTTAAAGTGCTAAACAACGTGTCTCTGCTCCAAAACCCACGTGTGAAGCTGGGGGTTTGATCAGGAGCCTGCCAGCCACATCTTGCTGCCCAGGCTGCAGCCAGGGCTGGTGCAGAGGGGGATTGTGACAAGGCTGGCAAAACCTGGAGCAGTATGGTCAGCTTTTTCCATAAAAAATGCCAGATGATTGTGAATTTCATTGCCAAACATGACTGTATTTGAAACACGAAAGTGCACAAATGTAAGTGGCACTGTCAGCTCCCTAAAAATCACATTTTTGGAAGTCTGTAATACTTGTTCTGTTCCATATGTGGAGGGATTTTTACGAAATGTTCCAGGCAGAAAGTGAAAAACTCTGTGGTGTACTGGCACGATAAAGCTATCTTGCATGAATGCAGTGCTTTCCACTTAAAGTGACTTGCATAAGTGGAAATATTATCCCCATTTTGCTGATGAAGAAACTGAAGCCCAGCATTTCCTTTGAGTCACATCCAGTGAGCAAGGATAAAGCCAAGAATGAATGTGCTGACATGCAGGATTTCCCATTGCCACCAGACAGGTTGTCACCACTGAAAATATTTCATTCTGACTTTATAGTTGTCTTCTCCCTGATTAAAGCACCATTTTACTAACCACTTTATTTCAACACGATAGGAAAAAAAGGAATTGTCTGTATTTGCTCCAATCTGTTCTCCAAGGCATCTCGTAATGTGGCGGGAGAATTTGCAAGCTTCCCTTGCAGTGACTGGGCACAGCAGAGAAGAGGCTGTGTCCTAAATTAGCTGATGCAACTGGTGCCTGCACTAAATCTGTATCTGCGCAGGTCTGCGATATATGGAAGGCAACAAAATGTGGCTCCTGGAAGACTTATGTTGTCTGTAAGGAATCATTATAGCTTTGGTTAGAATTGTTAACAATTCAGCAAAACAATACGAGACGTAATTATGTGAGTTATTGATCAATGCATATTAAGAAAGACCTCCATTTTACAGGTCATTATGAAGCGTTATTGGGGCCTCCGAGTGCATCAATAAAATCATTTATTTCTTCACATGGGTACTAAAGAAGACTTAGAAAGATGCCATGTGCAGAAAGCTGCTTGTGCCAGTAAATTATATTTACATCTGCTGCATATGGATAGGCGGGATACAGGCCAAGTATGCGATGGTGGGAAGCAGCTTGCTGCTTCTGTTTTGGGAAAGTTCATCACGGTTGAAATTTTGGACAAATTAGATTCTGAATCAAGCTAGAGAGACAGCAGCAGATGAGCTCAAAACTTTAGCTGCACCAGAAACTCCATTCAGAATAATGTACTATCTCACGTGTCTTGTCTTTCCATCAGAGTTTTGAGGACATTTTCTGGTTGCTGATGGAAGCAGAGAAAAAGAGGATCTTGCACTGAAAGAGAGAAAAACACACATAATCTGCTTTGCTCTGAGTTTTGTGTTTGGAAAATGAGGACGCGGAAGAGGTCCATCTTTGCTGCCATTCGGATACAACCACAAGAAAAATTAAAAAGGTACGAAAGTCAAACTGCGCCAGTGGCGATTCTGGTCTTCTGCACTGGTTTGTGCCCAGACACAATATAGATGATAGATAAATTCAACTACAGTTTTTGGGCAAATTGTAAGGCTTGGAGATGAAGGATACAAATACAGGCATTTTTTCCTCAGAGGGAAATGAATGCAGTAATTTCCCTGGTACAAACCAGAGCTGAACAGACACCTTCCACAAGATCCTCTGGCCTGGTTTTGCACCTTTTTAGGCTCTTGTCCTGCTGCCACCTCCCTCCATTGGGCAGCAGCTAGGGGCTGGTAGGGAATAACCTGGGGTTTTATAATCAGGGTCTGAGGTCGGACCTCCACCCCAGGGCTTCCCCTCGGTGGGGAGCTTCCCCTGTGACAGGAGGATTCCAGGCAGGAGCTGCTGAGGTGTGGGCAGAGAGCAGCTTTTGCCTTTGCTGGTTGTGCATTTTGTCCCTGTGGATGAGCAAGAAGCTGGATCTGCCTCCCAGTCCTCTGCCCAAGACAGGATGAAAGTACCCTGTCCACAGGATCTGTCCAGTGATGCAGCCTGCGTGTTGCTGTTGCGAATCAGGAACACAGTGCAGACCCTGACGTTGTTTTGCAGTGCAGAAAAAGCAGCCTTATCTTTAGAGAACGCGGTAAAAATGGGCTCTGGCTTAATCTTCACACCTGAGGTTGCATTAGTGACTGAAGCAAGCAGAGCTACTGCTATGCGACCCAAATAATGTCTGAAATGCAGCTTGGTGGAAATAGCTGCACAGCATGTTTGGAGAAACAGAAACACAGAAGGAAAGGGGAAAATGAAGGCCTTTTCAGTCACTGTGCTGATAGTTCTTTGGCTTGTAGCTGTTACACATAGAGAGCTGGCTGGAAGGTCACCAGGTGCTTTCAGGGTTGGCTGCTGACGGGCGAGCAGCGTGTTAAAGTGAGCGGGCTGCGCACAGCTGTCCCTCACTTGCTGGGGATGAAAGCCCCACGTGCTGGCAGAGGGGCTCAGGGGCTTCTCAGCATTGCTGCTGCTGCTGGAGTGCACAACAGGGCCCTTTTGCAGCACTCTGCACCTTGCCTGTGTGCAGCAGCACCTGCCCGGCGCTCAGCAGCCATGGCTCTGTCCGAAGTCATGGACACCAACCGATCCCTGTGCATTCCCTGCTCAGGGAGCCTCTGACATCAGCATGGAGCACCCTGCAAGGCTGCCACTGCCAGCCTTTGCTGCCCAGGGCATATCTGTGCATTGTCCCACAGCACCTACCTCTGTCTCTCCTGCAGCTATTTCACTTTAATCCATGTTCTGAGTCACATCCAGACAGTGACAGCTCACCATAGTAGATCACAAATAGTGAATATTCAAATTTAAAATAAAATTTTTCTACCACAGATACGGGGTGGAGACTAAAGGAGACTGAAGACCCTTTCCCAAGCCCTCACAGGACACGTGCTGCTGAGGCTGGAGCAAACCTGACTCTGCAGGCAGGCTTCTGCCTTAAACTCAGTGGCTCCTGGAAAGTAAAATTACAGTAAGTACCACAGTGATTTGCAGAGGTAAATGTTTATTTTACCGGTGAAATGCAAATGTCTGGTGTAGTCCCCCAAAGTGCATACTTCTGCTGATGTCACTTGTTTGTGGCTATCCAATTTCGGATTATGTTTGCCTCTCAAATTTAATAATTTTGACAAGTTAATTTCAGCCTGTTCTTGACAAGGAGAGTAACCACGAGGAATGTAGTTTTGATGTGTGTCAGTGCCAGCCCCGGGCTCTGGAGCTTGCCTCCAAGGCTGTTTCTTTCAGTAAGGGGCACACCCCTCTCCCTCATAGGCTGCTGTGACCAGTCCATTCTCTTTAGCTGCAGGGAGTAGTTGAGCCTGTGACTAAAATCCACCACACCAGAGACAGAGCAGCTCCCAGCAGACCTCAAAGGAGCCGGAATGTGGCTCTGCTCTGGTTCCGGGGCTCCCTGGCAAGCCCTGCTCCCAGTGCCCCGCTCTCCTGTGGCCAGGACCCCAGGCACGCTTCTGCCTTGAGCATCTCTGGCTGCACTTACCCCATCCAGCCCCCTCCTCTACAGGTGATGAGTACTTGGGTGTGTAAATTAAGAGAAAATTTCAGAAAAATTGGCTTGAGAAATTAAAACTGCCTCAGGCAGCTTAACTTGTACAGCGACACATACAGTACTTAGCACCCTAGATTTCATTATTCTTAACAGCATAACTGGAGTCCTATTTTCACACATTAAATATTCTTGGATTTTTTTCCCCAATGAGCAGACATATGATTTTTTTTTCTCTGCCATCAACATGCATGTTTTGTCCTTTCAGAGACTTTTTTCAAATTGGAATACAGATTAGTTTTACCTACGATTTCAAGAACTCCAATGCTTGCTAAGGCCTCGATTCCTGTTTTTTATGGAAATGCATAGCTGTGGGGCTATGGGGAGCTGCTCACTGCTTAGCACTTCTGAGAGCAGAGCTGTGCAAGAATACACTATTTTCACATCTAGGCTTTCACAGGCAATGTGAAATTTGACTGTTTGCCATGAAAAACAGTCTTCTTAAGTAGAAATAGGCATTCTCTCATGCTTTCCCAGGCCAGGTCTGCAAAACCCTGAGAGCACGAAGAGAGAGGAAGTGTCAAAGCCTACAACAGGAAGGGACCAAACAACCAAGGCCCATTGTATGTGCCTGAGGCAGAGGCTGAGGGTGTATAATGAGGAGACTGGCAATATCTGAGATTTCTACTTGCCACTGGAAACAGTGAGGGGAAAAGACCTGCCCAGCAAGCCGTGTGGCAGGCACACTCCTAGGTAAAGTACCCACTGTGTGGGTGGGAACACACCAGAAGGCATTTGCTGAAGAAGACCAGGGGGAAACTCGGGGTGGCCAGCCTAGGGGGGGAGGTTGGAGGAGTCCTGTCATGGGCTTTGGGAGGGCTGCTAGCGTTGGTGTCAGTATTACCTTTGCACTTCCACCTCTTGGGTTAAGGCAGTGTGTGCAATGGAAACTCGTGTGTCAGGGCTTCAGTCAAAGGCAGTTTTTGCGTGCACACACCCCTGCCTAGATCTTGCTGGGCTGTTTCCTCATGTCCTTCTGAAGCCCTAGAGCCTTTCAGGATGAGATCTGTGCAACAGAGAGCTATTCGTCAGAGAGGAGAGCCCGGGGAGTCTGCCAGCTCACCAAACATGAGCGTCTGCATTTGGGGGTGCTGAGCAGCTTGCTAGGCTCCTCTGCTGTCTAGTGTAAAGCCCCAGGGACTAAAAAAGTCTGGGGCTGCTGGTGGAACAAATCCCATCCTTGGGGCTCTGTGCTGTGAAACAGAGGGTCCACTGCCCCTTGTCTCTGCCTCACATATCTCACCCTCCCCTGGTGCTCCTGGGGCTGTGGGTCCCTGCTGGTGCAGTGCTGTCCTGCTTTCAGACATGCCAGGCTACCTCATGTGAAGTGTTAAGTGGCACTAGACATTCATGATTAGCTACTCAAATCCTTCTGTAATTGTCCTGGGACCAGAGTGAGTGAGTGTTCTGGTGCAGAGTATCGTCTTTCTTGAGATGATCTTCAGGTGTCTCCATCCTACTGCTCATTAAACTTAAGCCTCACCTGCTGGGATGATCCAGGCACATCTCATCTAAATAAGTCTTTGCTGTTCCTGGGGTCTTAGATATTCCTGGCAGCTTTGTCTGTCTTGTTCTCAACCAGTGAAGCAAAAGTTAATCTTAGGACTAGAAATGTTTTACTCTAATGAAGTCTCTGAGTTTAGAGCACGGGTGAAATGTAGTAATCTATATGGTACAAGAGGTCAAACTAAATGAACTAATAGTCCATTTTGGCCCTAAATTATGAAATTCACAGAATGATTTCTAATAATGAATGCATTTGTAAAACTTGGATGCCTTCTCAGGGATAATCTGCAAACAAAAACAACTTGTTTTGTTAAGCAGACTGTGACAAACAGTTCTTCCAACTTTATGCTATGCAGACATGTATTTTTGGATATTCTTTGGGGGAAAAATCTACTGCAGTCAAATCTACATAACCTGCAAGAAAAGAATCTGAAACAAAACAAAAGATGTATGTAGATTATGAAAGGTAGAGAATCAAGTTGGAATTCTAATGTAAATGTATGTCATTATCAGTAGAGATCCCTTGTAAAGCACTATTTTAACTTGAAAAGCCAAGAACTAGAATATTAAAGTGAAAGTCTTTTTACATGTGCATTTAGAACAAAAGGTACCCTGTCATTAGAAATGATATGTAACAGGCAGATGAGGGTTGTTGTTTTCAGTGTTTGGTTTAAACACAATAAAGATGAACAAAATTAAAATATGTTCATTGATGCATGAGGATGAAGTCAAGATCAGAAGTACAATTTCCTAATTTTTAGATTTATTCAAAGACTCTTNCCCCCCCCACTGTGTTCAATGCATTTTGTACAGGCAACCTGATAAAAAGAATATCTAGGAGGAGGGGAAGGCAAAATCAAAGTTGATGTATCAGAACATCTACTGCATGTCTAAATACAATGAAATTTGAACTGTGTGGGTGTATTCACCCATTTTAAAGAACGTTCATTGATTTTAGTTTTATTATGTTTGGAATTGTGGTATGTTACACAAAGACCATTTTACTGATCTTTATGATTCCGTAAAAGCCTATAACAATTTGGATAAAACTGGCTGCTCTGTATTTTTCCTTTGTTTCTGCTGCTAGACTTTATGCTTAGCTCCAGGTATAATGAGCACAGGGAGCTTTCTCCTCATCTCACTAAAACGATAGGAACATTGCTACAGACTCCGGGGCATCCAGCCACAGGATGCATCCTGGACCCTTCAACAAAGACACCTGGTTTGGCCATGTGTGGAATTGAGATAGCCTGAAGCTGACATGAATTGCACCTGTGGTAACAAAAAAATGCAGAGTGTTGGAAGGGTATCAGTCTAAATCAGAAGATTTAAGGTGGTAAAGATCTGTGGCCAAATTTCCATGAGATTTCAGAGATGCAATGACCTGATGAGATTCTCTCCTCCAGCCACCTGTCTGAAAGTTCACTTCCCGATGTGAACATGGAAAGAAGGATAAGCTTGATGAAAAGGCGAGTCAGTGTCCAAGCAAAACTCAGAATTTTTCCTTTTTCCATACAAAGAGGAGTAAATTGTAGTCAGAAGAAAAGTAACACACAATATCCAGGAGTGTCAGACATAGCCAGGGAATGGTAAGAGGACTTAGAGCAGGGGAGTGGGAGTCCTGAGAGTTGGGGAATATTTATAACTCTGTAGAGATCCCACTGTGTGGACTTGGACAAAGTGCTCCAGATTGATGTGAATATCAGTAGTGATACATAAGACCCCTGTTGGCTTCCACAAGCTTTGAAGTATGTTTGAACCAGACTTCAGTGGCTCAGTACGCACTGCACTACCTGCTCCCGTTCTCCCAGGCTGAAGCACAGACCTCCTGTGTGGAGCTGCCAGGCCAAAGCTTTTTTCCTCCAAGGCGCAGAGGAGGCAGAACAAGGATGCAAGGTATTGGAAAGAAAGGCTTTTGTGTTGAGAGACTGGACAGCAAAGGACTGGAAAGCATCACTTTTATGGAAAGAGGCTCCACCTGGTTGGGCACTCCTTGCCTTGGGTGCCAAGGGCAGTTTTCTCTGGGCACAGCAGGGTCTGTTGGACACACCCTGACATGGCAATTAACCTTTCTGTGCCAATTAGCCAGTACTTGCAAGGAAGTCTGATAAGACAGGGTTACCATGCAGCTGGAAGCCAGAGGGAGCAAAAGGTCGGTTGCTGCCAGGGGCAGGTGAGCCATCAGTGTAGCCTGCACTTCCCAACCTGTGGTTGGCAGCTGTAAAGCTGCACCTGTTCTTCTGTTCCATGAGTGAGGTTTTACACTATGGTTTCATTTCATCTGATGGGTGAGACACGTTTCCTATAGTTAAGTTGAACAGACAGTACATCATCCTGGCTACATTTTTCAAGGGTGTTTTTAAGTTTGTGCACGCAGGTTTTCCACAAGGACCCACTTTTTACTCACACTCCCCCTTTGCTAAGTGATAGCAACCAAACCGTGCTACATCCGAACTCCTAAGCTTTGAGATAAAAAAGATTTTCTGAGGAAGGGAGCTTACAGTCTAATTAGTTGATGGTGTTTCTCCTCACACAGTTTGTACTTCTGGATTGAAGGCTGAGGCAATTTAAGCACTGTCTTTCACCACAACGAGCACCTAGAGCTCAGCTAAATTCAGGCAAAGCCTAGGCTTCTTGGGCATAGATTGTCTGCCCTGTAACACCAACCACTATAAAGATGGAGACCTTAAAACTGATGCTGTTATTGCTGATCCCAGCTGAAGAAATTTTGGTGTCAGAAATAAGCTCATGTTTAAAGAGATTTTTCTCTGATTCTGGCATGTTTCAAAATCCTGGGTGAGATTTAGTTAAATCCATGAAGGGAAAAGAGATGAAATTCTAACCTCAGTATCCACAAAATTCCTGAACCAAAATGGACACCACACGATCATTAATGAGCTTATCTCCATCTCACAGACAGGCCAACACACGCACACACTGTCTATGTGTCACAGGGAGGTGTCACACACTGGGAAGCTGGGTGACACGTCGGTGTGCCGGGGATGCCTGTGGCAGGACACCAGTAAACTCATGCCAGTACAGTAAGTGCCATTGCTGCCCAGCCTGCCTTCCTCTTCTTTTTATCATTAGCTAAAAACAAGTATTTGTTCATCTCCCAAGCCGAGACCACTGGGGTTGGGAGTAGAGGGGATGCAGGACTGCTGCATGCCGTGTGGGAGATGGGGCTGTGTGGGGCAGCATGGGTTCCTTGCCTCCTTCCTGGCAATCATGCACAAATTCATGATTAATCACCACCCAGAATTCTACTAGCAACAGTCCAACTGACCTGCTGTGCGAGGAGGAGAGGCCCAAAATGGAAACTTTCTGGTTTTGTGACACAAGCGTCCTCCAGGAACCTCTGGTTTAAAGGGCAGTGTTGGCAAGGTAGGTGTGGGGGGAAAGAAGCCACACGCTGCAGTGCTCCTGGTGCTTTGCCATGCTATTTATCTTTCCCAATTAACTTCTGGAGTGCTCCTGCTACAGCAGCACCAGTTCAATGGCTGTGAGTGGAAAGTCAGCAGCCCTGATGCAACAGCACAGCAGCATACTTCCATTAGATTTTTCCAAAAGAGACTCTTCAGGCTTCTGCCAGAACATATTCATGACTTCTTGTATGTAAACTGTTCTCTTTCAAGACATTGAATTGTATTCTTAAGAAATATCCTATTTAACACAAAAGCAATGAAGCTGAGGGCTATGGGTTTGCTTTAACTAACTGGTTAATGAATTCTTCACCACCACTTTGTTTCACACGTTGTCAAAACAAGAAGCTTGTGCTTCCAAGAGAGGCTAGGTCATCTTACCTAGACTCTTTCAATGCTAATTTTAAAATTTATTGAGGATACCTGTAATTTTGTCTGTTTTGAAAGTATCCAATTGTGCTTGGTTTGGTTTGGTTTTTTTTTTGTTTTTTGGGTTTTTTTGTGTGTTTTTTTGTGTTTTTTTTGTTTTTCAGAATTCTGCTGATTAGGCTCCACTTTTTGAAGCAGTTTCATTTCTATATGGATTTAGTGTGTGGTGTGTGTGCTCAGGGTGCTCAGTTTTCTTTTATATGTGCTTGCTGTTTTGCAGGGCATGCACCCACAAACCCTACATAATTTTGCTCAGTTTAGGACAAACAATCCTGACTTGCTTGAGAAATAAATTTATCTTACATAATGTCTGTGTCAATGGCCAGTAGAACAGTGGGTAAAAATGTCAGACGTGCAGCATGTGTGAATTCTGTTCTCAGACTGGCCTTGGTCTGCAGCTACCGTCAGAACCCACACTTGAGTGCCGTACAAACAGAAACTCCTCTTCATGTAGACAGCTTCCCTGGCTGAAAATATCCATTTCCTTCTCCCTTGCTGGGAATATTGCAGTAGTCTTACTGAGAAGCCAAGGACAGGAAAGTTCTGGTGCAAATTCTACTAAGCAGTTTTCCAGGGTGGTATTTTTAGACAGCACTGTCTCTTGCATTCATTGTGCTCTCCCAAAGACATGACACTATGGAGAGCATTAGAAGGTAATATTTGTGTTAACAGGATTCAAATACACTCTGGTTTTTAGTCTGATTTGCACCCACATTTAATTGTTGCAAGATTTTTGTGCCTGACTATAATTTACTGCTGGTGCGAATGTCAAGATGTAGCCATTTAGCTCACTGATTTGTGGGAGCAATGAGGTAATTTTATGCCTAGGTCCTCTCATTTGTACCTGCCAGCAATGCAGAGGCAGTCTTTCCTAATCAAGCATTAAAAGTTCTTCTTGATTAATCTCTGACTTTGTTGGAGACATTCCAGATTTAAGCCAGTGTAATTCATTTCAGGATCAGACCCATTAAGCGTTTTCCAATGAGTAATATACTGTGTCACTCTTCTTCTCTTAAAGATTTCCAAAATCACAGAGGTATTGGTGTAGATCTGGGAGATACATGTATCTTCTGACTCCACTGGCACCTTCTCTCCCATTTCCTGACTTTTGGAGATTTTTCTCTAGGTGAAATTTCTTTATTTCAATTTCTTTCTGCATTCAGCTGGAAGAATTAACAAATGGTAAAGTGTGATACTGTCGATCCAGTGCTCTGTGTGGCCAGGAAATCAGGACAGAAATAATTAACACAGAAAGTGGCCTGCCAGTATCCTGCTGAATGAAATTGGAAGGAGTTCAAATACAAAAAGATTTTTTAGCTTACCACTTCTGGGCTACACATAGCAATAGCCATTTGGAAGGACAACTGCCAGCTTCCATTTCAGATTGCTTGACAGCACTAACTAGAGCACTAAGAGCATCACTCCATTTCAGCAGGAGCCGTTAGCCAGATTTGGGATGCGAAGCATTATTTCCAGACAGGGGAAGAGATCAAAGAGGGAATCAGGTGCTGCTCTGATGTGTTGTAAAAAGGTGGATTCCTCTGAGCATGTAAGGAAATGCGGTGTGAGGAGTGCCTCTGGTTTCTAGCTTGCCATAGAATGCTGCTGTAGGCAGCTACACATGATGTCCTGGCTGCAATGGAGACCCCCTGCTCCCCTGGGTCCCTGCTACTTGTTGCTGCTGCCTCCTGCCACCTCCCTGTCCCTGTCTGTTGCAGCATGCCACCATGCAGGGACAAAGGCTGGGCATGGGCATGGCCACACAGTGCCCAGCTGGTCGCAGTGTCTCTGCCTGTGGGGTAATACGGGGGAGGGGAGCTGCAGCTCCTGCAGCTCTCTGAAGACCACTCTCCCCTTCCTCTTTCTGCTGGTTTCAAAGACGGCTGATGCAGCATGAAAAAGGAAAAATGGTGGCTGTAAAGGTTAAGAAATCTTCCTTAGGAGCAGGGCTTTCTCCTGCTGGAGATGTGACAATCCCCTCTTCCACCATGGTGTAGCATGGTGTACTGAGCATCCAGGTTAAAGACATGTTCGTGTGACACTGCTGTGCTTTAGCTCATTTCTCTGGCTTTGCCTCCCATAATGCTTGCAGAGCCATCCTACTATAGCAGATTCCCATGCAGAGAGTAAGAAAATAGTGCTTTACTTGCTGTAAACCGGTTATCTGCACTGATAAAAACTAGAGCTGTACAGACAAAAATTAGTTCTGTCCTGGCAAACACAGAAGCTGCTGCATGCCTTTTGTGCCCTACAATTAGCGGTGTGTCGCTTTGTCTTACATCTGCCTACATATTCCTATCAGGAATATGCTTGGTGCTTTCAGTGTTTGCAGAATTGGCAAAGGAGCAGACAAATAGGAAAAACAAGGGAAGAGAAAAAATTAGGTGTAGCAAGCCTCTGAAATGGTTTTCCTTTGGAAATTGTTCAGACTGTTGAGCTGAGATGCCTGTGGCGAGACTGCACTGCTCTGTGGTGCCTGCCAGTTTGCACGTACAATGAACTGCACAGCATTTCTTCCAGGATCCCTAGTTCTGCCTCCTCCTGCTTAGTAGTCCTGAGATGGTCTCCTTGTATCTCTGCCACTGGTATCTGTCATGGACAAGCCATTACCCCGAGATCTTACAGACCACAACCTTGCTCTTAAAGCCACCCAAAGAGAAAAAGGGCCACGCAGAAGCTATGCGTTGTTCGTATTTACAGGTGGGTCTTGCCCTTCCTTTACTTGTGTTCTATGGTTCTTCTTGTTGAGCATGAAAATGATGGTCAGTCTCCTCTCTCTGTTGCAAGATCTCATGACGGACACCTGAGGAGAGAGGAAGAAGCACTGGGATCTAGTTGAGTGTTAACTCCAGACAGTGGCTTCATTAGCTCCTTGTGAGAGCAGTGTTTCTCACTGACATTATGTCACTTACTCCCTATCAGATGAGCTCTGTTGTCTTGGCCTGCAGGTCTAGGGAGCTGTACCTCTTCTAAGAACCAGGCGCGGGTTGAGATGCTTTATTAAAATAGCACCTCAATTATTATGAAGAATTTGACTTCAGGTTTTTCCATGACTCCCATCTCATCTTTTTTTTTTTTTTCCTCAATCTGTAGTGAATGCATGTATTTCCTTCTTCTCATGCATCCTGAATTCAAGTTTAAAATGGACCTTGCTTAATTTGACCTTATCTAGCTAATTTGTCTTGTGCCTGCATTTCTAAACAATGTTAAATGGAGTACGTTTCCTTGTATCTTCCCAAGTAACTAAGTCTCTTGCAAAATTCAAACCATTAAAAGTGAAGGTGATAGGAGAAGCTCCAAGAAATGAGTGAACTTAATATAAAAATTTATAATCATGTCAATTTCACTTTTTAAACAATTTCTGAAATGTTAGTTTGCTTGAATGGCTGGTCAGAAGCACAAAGGTTAGGTTAAGCTTCCTTTGTTAATGGTTTGGCTCAATCCACCCAGCAGTATAATGTATTTTATCAGTGAGGGAAATGATATTGGTTTAAGAGGTTTCATGTAACAGTCATATCCTGGCCAAATGTAATTTTGAAAACAATCAAGGCCATTATGGCTCACACAGAAAGAAAGATAAAGACAGATAGCTGTATATGGGTTTTTAATAAGTAATTCACCCTGGGTCTTGAAACATCAGATTGCCAAGTAATATTATTAATGTATAAGCATGTTGCTAAAATCATGTATTCTTTCCCATTGGCTGACTATAGATATGTTTCTGATGCAAATATCATGTAAGTGTATTGAATCCAAGCTATGTAAATAGACTATATAGTACATCCATCAAGCAGTTGACTTGATTATTCCACACACTAAAGAGCATTTTCTGACATCAATCTACATTCTGCCTAAATAGAACATTTTTCACCAATGATATTATGCATCATTTACTGTATATTTGATACTAATTGTTCAGCATATCGATCACCTGTCACTCTGAGAGTTTAGTGGTCTTTGCAACTTGTCCTGGCAACTTGGAAGTTGCGGGCAGTTGGTTGCCCATCGTTTGTGGTAGCAGACTGAGATTTCCTGGACAGCGCTGAAATCTTGCCCTGGGCAGGCAGCATGGAGAGGAGTTAAGTGGGGGTAAGGGCCTGCCAAATTGGTACTTGAAAAAATTACACCCTTTTGATTTTCACAGAGATTAGGCTATAGCAGCACACAAACACACTGCAAAGGTTAACAGATGTCACTTGCCCTGCGCCTTTCTGTTTGGAAGCAATATTTCATTAAAGGGTCAGGATGAGGGCTGACCAGCACCCTTTACGTGGGTGAACTGTGCCATTTTGTCCTGTGAGTTCAGGATGCAGAAGGTCTGTGAGCTGTTTCTCTTTCACAAGTGGTTAAAAGGGGGGATACTGAGGGACTGAAGAGTCTTTTTTGCATGCAGTCTGCATAGAAGGCAGTTACTCATCAAAGAACAAAACATATTGATAGCTAAAGGACATGGCTCTAACTATCAGAAAATCTCCAACCACCTGATAAAAAAGGATCTGTTTTAATATAAATATGTTGAATTCTGATCAATTTTAAACATCTGCTTCATATATGAAAATGTGGAGATTATTTTTAAATAAGTTTAACTGCAGCTGGAGGGGGGCTGTTAATATTGACTGTTCTGTATTTCTCACAGCACATACATTATTGAACTCAAAAACTACTGGAAGCAAAGGCTTTATAAATAGGAAAAGAATATATTGATTTAATCATTTCATTCGTTCAGCAGTTCTTTTACAACATTTTTTACAGCACAGAGTGGGGACTGCCTATTTCCCATACACTTTATTCACCAAGAAAGTCATATCTTTACTGTATTTTGCTTTATAACCCCTCTGTGTTCCAGGCCTTTCCCTTTTCAGGCTGTCATAGTTCCTACACCCTCCATCTAAATTCACTGGCTTTACTCCTCTCCAAATCTTTGCTTTAGTTCCAGGAGTGCTGGAATGCCAGCAGGGAGCCTTAGGGGCACCAGGGGCAGTTGGGCATGGAAGGACTGAACTGAGCAGCCCACAGGAAGGGGAGAGGAGGGGGTAGATTGAAAATTTTTTTGGTGATGAACAGTAAATTTTCTGGAAAACAGCATTTCAGGGAATCAAAATAGGTTAGGGTGAGACTCAACACATTTTCATCCAAGGAAAAATACCTGGGAAGTGGCAGGTGGCAAGAAATTTTGAAAACCTTGAGACAATTCACTCTGACGTTTAAAAAACCCAAGCCTGTTGACTCTTTGCTTTGAAATGCATTTCTCAGTTCCAAACTGAACTGAAAGAGGGGGAAAGATTATGGAAAGGAATAAAATAACCCCAAACTCGAAGCAAAACTTTGTCTGGAATTGAATGACAACAACTGACTGATCTGATTTGAAAAAAACCTATGGGTTTTTTTTCAGTCGTGGAACTCAAGTTTGTGTTATTTTCCCAGCTCCACCCACTGAGCCCCTGGTGACATAAACAAACTGCACTGAATGTACATACTGTCTGTTTCTTTCTCAGTCTGACCCCCAAACTATAGTCATTTGTTTCCACTCCTTTCCCACATTTTGCCTTTTTTCCCGAAGATGAAAGGACTGTACGTTAACTCAAAAACTGGGCCAAAATCACTAATATAAAAAAAAAATACGCAAGAAGTAATATTAACACTGTCTCAGTGGCTTTGCTTTTCTCAAAGGCATGATCCTATGCTGCTTCTATGGGGATGTGGTCTTCATCCTGCTCTGGGAATCTGCAACCTCAGAGGTGGAGGTTGGCCATGTTTCTCATGAATTCCTGAGTCTTGGGTTCCAGACTTCTGCAAAAGGCTTCTCTGAGTCATTCTGAGGACATCTATAACCCATCATCAAGCAAGTAAAATAAATTCTCATATTCAGGTACAGGATTGCCTTTGCTGTGTATGTTTTGCTTTGAATCTTTTCAGCTGTCATTGTGGAGACCTTCTTCCCAGGGGTTATTTATAAAAGATGCTTTGATTCAGGCAGCATGTGGGTTGTATGTGTGTCAGGTAGTGCACACAGTGCACTCCCCACAGTGGCTCCTTCTTCCTCTCTGCTCTTCCCTCCCATTCTCTGAACAGTGCCTTGGCTGTCCCCTTCATCTCTGCCTCCTGGCTCCCTCCCTCCCACCCGCTGCTTCTGTCCTCCAACACCGAAGAAATTTGCTGGATCCACAGCTGTTTTTGGAGGGAGAAAATTGTGTAGCAGCAGCTGCAGCAGCAGGCATAGCAGCGAATTACACGAGGATACAGATTATCTGAGCACTTGTTTCAGAGAGGTACAGCTTATCTCAGATGTAGACTCTGCATAAGCAGTATGGAAATGCCAGCAGCCCAGAATGACGCTGCTGCCTCCGTTTATGTAGGCTCTTCCCTGCCGGGGCGGGCATGGCCCGTGTGGGGAGGTGGGCACAGTGGGGTCGGGGGCTGCAGACAGACAGCTGTCCTGCCTGCACCCCTGCCTGGCCCCATGCATGGTCGCGGCACCCGGAGCAGCCAGCGTAAGCTCCTCAGGGCAGGAAATGTTTCCCTTACTTACCCATGAAGCATCATGCAGAGCAGCAGTGGTTTATAAATAATAGATGTTTAGAAACACTCAGGAAAAAACCTTCTGTAGAATATACACAGCGAAACCTTACCGAGGCATCCCTGAGACTGCCGGAGCCACAGGCACGGCGAGCGAAGCCGTAATGTCCCCCCATTCATCTCTCTAACAGCCATCACTCTCTGCTTTACATAGCTGTTTACTTTTCCAGGCATCTCATGCCACAGCATTAAGACACAACAGGGTGTGCTTTACTGGGACATTAATAATACATCGGGTGCATTGTGAGCCATGACTGCAAAGGCTGAATGACTTCAGTAGCCCAAGAAATGTATTAATGCTCCAGTAAACTACATCCGAGAGTGGTAATTCAAGTTTTATTTTGTCGTTTTATTAATGACGCAACTGGCATGACATTATATGTGACTCCGTCTAATGGCACATGGGCAATGAGGGGGCAGCAAGCCACAGGCAATGCCAGGCACATCAGCTTCTGTCCCCTGCCTGCAGAGAGGGCAGCTTTAGTCAGGGAATTTTAACCAGCTGCAAACGCTTTGGGGAAATAGCACAGCCGTAGTAGAGACAGCCCATGCAAACCTGTCTAACACATACAGGGAGGCTGCTAATGTTATGAAGGGCACATAGACTACCTGAAACGGGAAGATGGATCTTTTGCATGTGCCTAATGCTGTAACTAATCATATCCTTTAGCAGGAAAAGCTGGGGTACTTGTTAGTCAGAGAAATGATGAAAGATAGGAAGAAACAGAAAGAAAATTATATCCTAAAGAATGTGAGGAATAAGGAAGGACAGACAGCAGTTTATAGAAGCATCTCACCTCATTAAGCATCTTAATTCCCTTTTATTGTCCATACTGCACTGAAGCCTACAAGATGTATGCATGATTTATAAGCAGTGCTGTGCATCAGCTGAGCAGTTTTATATAGGGCTCTGAAAGGCTGAGGCACATGTGACACTCGGGTTTGGGTGGGTTTTTCTGCAGTGTAAGAATGTTGCCTGATTTCATTCATGGTGTCACTTGGCTCTGCCATACTTGCATGCTATTATTCTGATAAATAAAAAAACCTCTATACCAAATGAAGCCAGGTAAGTATGAGCCCGCTTTACTCTGATATAATTTTAAAATTAATTCATACCTGGATAGACCTGCATTTCATTAAAGTCCACTAAATAAGTCATTGATGTTTATTTGGAGTCAAGAAAGCTTTATGGATAATTTTAGAGTCGTTGAATATATTTGTTCACTTTAGCATATCTTAGATTTTCTTATACTCTTGACTGTTTAGCTGTACAGTCATGAAGAAAATGTAAAACAACAATGAAAAATGCTGGTGTTCAGATCCCAAGATAAATCCAATAACAGCTGTGACAGGATTGATTACAACAGAGCAAAACCTCTAGACTCTTTTTAATGTGGTTTGAGACATAAAGAAGATAATGAAAGATGTTACTTGACAGTAGTAGGATCTATGTTTAGAGCTAAAAGCAAACGCTTTGAATTTTGGGGGTTTTTTGTTGTTGAAACATTTTTCCACTGCAAAATAAGATTTTGGTCAAAATTGACATATTCATGAAATTACATTAATTTTGATGACATTTTCTTCCAGAAAAAAATGAATATTTTTTCAAACGACCCTTTGGAAAATTCTATTTGGAAAAATTAGATAAAAATCAAAAAACTAAAAGCACTTTTGGAATTAAATTATTCATTTGTATTTATTGCTTCAGTGTGATTTTATGCTATGTCACTAGCGTTATTATTTTCTATGCTCATCTTACAGAACCTAGTCCTCTTTGCCTCCTCTTTCTGCACCTTTCTGCATCTCTGGGTAATTTCATCTGCAAACACACAATCAGCTACTGTCCTTGCACGACTAACTTGCAGATCTACCTGTGTGCTCCCGACCTGTCTTCTCTGTCCAGCCTCATCTCTGGGCTCGTTTCCATGTCATTTCATGTAGACGACAGTCTGTCAGCTCGAGCCCGGTGTGGAAGAGACAGAACTTCTAATCTTCCTCAATTCATGTCTTCCCTGCTAGTCCCCTCTTTGATCACGGCAGACAACCTCACCACCCTGCTTGTCACTCAGGCCCATAATTTGTGTGTCATCTTTGACTCAGACCCTTTCTCAGGTCCTCACATCCAGGATATGGCATAATCCCACTGACTGCTCCTTCTTAGCATCACTCAGATACTGCCTTTCCTGTCCATCCCCATGGCTGAGGCCCTTGTCTAGCATCTTCTATGTCTCAATTAGTGCAATACATTTTTTATCCAGCCTTGACAACTGCAACACAGGCCTTTTGGTGCCCACTTAAAATGACACTATAAGTACTATTTTCTTAAGCCATCAATCTCCCATTTTTATATCTATCCCTCTTCCCTCTCCTCTTTCAGCATTGCACCAAAAGTTACTTATTTGTCCTCGTTTTCATGCTCTATCAGAGTTTGGTTCCAGTTTTCAACAGCTGCTTAGTACTGCCAGCTGGGGTGACCCTGATGCCAGCTCCATTCGCCCTCGTGCTGGGGGCTCAGACTTGCACCCCCAGCTCCTGCCACTTTTGAGGGGACCATCCTGCAAGCAGCCACCTTGCACCCTCCTCTCCATCCCACAGTGAAAGTCTCCATGCCCTCTTTTCCTAACTAGTGCTGAGCTCTTCATTTGCCGCTTGTCCTGTTGCTCACTATCATCCTGTGTTCCCCTATGTATGGCACCACTTATTTCCTGTGCCCCACTTCTGTCTCTTGCCTTGTGTTGTAAGGCTTTAGGAGCATGCACCATCTTTCTGTTTTGCCTAACAGTTTGAGGCTCAGCCCACTATCAGGTCTCATGGGGTAGAAGTCCATTATACTCATACACATACACATTATGATAATATAAGCAGTTACTCTTCATTAATATTATTAGTGTGAGAACATGGCATGGTATTTATCAACCCAGGCCCTTTTATTACTTATTTAATATTCTACTGTTTTATTATTCTCAACCTTTATATTATTATTTTTATTTGAATAATTAGCTTTGATAGCTATTAAGCAAATATTTGAAGCCTCTTATTCTCTAGATCAAAGCATCTCCCACTTCTATTATAATGAAACACTTGAATTCTTGGACAGTCTGAACAGAAAACTTAGGTAAGAGTCAAAGTGTTTCATTACAAACAGCGAAGAGATGTTTTGATCTAGAGAATAGGATTTTAACTATTAATTTTTCATCTTTAAGATAAGATCTAGCACAATAAAATACATTGTAAATATAAAGTGAAATCACAGGAAAGTTCAGCTATTATATTGCACAATTTGCAGGATATGTTGGGGGACCTTATTCATCACATGAGGTGTATCAGAAGCCTCCCTGCCCCCGCCCCCCACCTCAGATGCTGTGAGTTTCAATATTCAGTACCAAACTCTCTAACAAAACTTGAATTTAAAGCTGAGGACGTTGCTGGGAGCTTCCTATGATGGAAAGGTCCAGTCAGGCCAATGCTACAGTTGGCGGTGGTCCTGCTGTGCAAAGGATGATTACAGGGGGTCTCTGTGGATCCAGCTAGTGCAAGCCACAGCTGCTGCTAGCATGACACTGCAGCCTCTTTGGGAAATCTCAGGTTTGCACTGTTAAATTTCAACTGATTTTTTTTTTTTAGTTGTTGGGGTTTTGTTGTTGTTGGGTTTGTTGTTGTTGTTGTTGTTGTTTTTTGTTTTTTTTATTCTTTCTATTCTGGCACATTTTGATACCTGACGATGCTCTCATTTACAGTGGGTGTGAAATAGCTGCCTTTCCCATGAACAGTTGTTCAGGTTCTGGGTTTTGACCAGCTCTTGCAAGTATATCATTTACACTTCCACCTAAAATACACCATTTTGCCATTTTACTTTGCTAACAGAATGCACTTTAGTTAGGATATTTTGCAATGTCACCAGAAAGTGGGAGGAGAAAAGTGTTAAGAACTGCCAACAAAAATAAAAGGGAAAAAATACTGTGAAAGATACATTCACTGTATACACATGGAAGAGCTATCTTCTCGCAGAGATTTCCCCTAAGCCATGGCAAAGGTGACCACTTCTTAAAGAGTCCTCCCTGCTTCTGCTGAGAAATCCAGAGCTATCACCTCTTTCAGGGAATGTGAGGTCCATGGAGGTGCTAAACTCCCAAAGATCCTTTTGGGAACCAACAGATGATGGATTAATATATTTCATAACAATCTCCATGGAGACCAAAACCGGGCTGGCATCCTCCAGACTGATGGTGATAGAAAACCCTGTTGGCAATGTGGATTAGTGGGTGCTCCTCTCAGAGTCAGAGGCTACCCTGGCTGATGTCGTTTATCTCAAGTGTAAATCAGATGTGACTCAGCGGCAGACGCTGCGCAGCCGAACATGCAGAAAAGTCGCGTCAGTGTTGAATCAAAGCCTGAAACACAGATCATTATTTAAAGAGAGTTATGAGAATGGCACGAGTTTCAAGAAGATGATCAGCGCTGCTGAAGAAGTGAAAGCCAAGAATTAGAGATATACTGATAGGAAGCTCTTTGGATTTATTAACTGTTTTGTTTGGACTTATTAAAAAGGAATGACACCCGTTAAAGTATATCAGAGGAATGAGCTATCTAGCAGCCTCAGGGCTGTGACTGAAGGGGAGCTCTGTGATAAGGTGAGGGCTCTCTATTGCTTTCCAATGACAAGGCACTCAGTAAAAAAAAGAAGGTTTTGCTTTATAAATTGCTTTTTCAATTCAAGAGTTTTCTCAAGCAAATGGCCCAATTCTCATGAAATACATATATTTGGGCATCAGTCTGAATCATTTCTGGTGTTTTTCTGACAATTCAAAGCACTCCCATAGCTGTGTTATTTAAGGGTGATGTGCACTGGCAGGTCAGACAGCCACTGGCCCAGTGTGAGGGCTGGGGGGAGAGGGCAGGCAGGAGCCAGCCCTGCCGGGGCAGCAGGGCTTCTTGCCTCCTGAGGGCATTTACTGTGGAGAACTTGGCAGTACCCAAAACATTGGCATTGCTGTGGAGAACACGTGCGAGTGATAGCACTTTGACCATCCCTTTTTGCTGTCTCTTCGCAGTAGCATTTCAGGTTGCTGAACTGCAGGCTGTGCCCTATGTCTGTATTTACTGAAGCATTTCTGTAGTTACCGGTGCCCTTCAGGTGCTGTAGGAAACAGACGTGCTCCGTCCTCCCCATCTTTCCACCAGCCTCCTCGTGCACATCTTGCAAGCTTTGCATAAGCAAGAGCCACAGCTGAAGCAGCGTGGGGCTGCCCCCACCAGCAGGAGCATCCCATCTCTTTCTGTTCCCCCTTGCTGTCTCTCATCTCTTTCAGTGTTTTGTCACTTTTTGGTGTCAGCAGCTTTCTCTCAGTGCAGAAGTGAGCTGGGTACTTGGAGGTTTGATTCACTCACTCTACATACACACCCCTGGGTCATTTCAGAGAGGTGTTTCTAATCCCCTTTCCACGAGGGTGTGTTTGCCCCCCTGCTGCCCACCGTGCCCCCCAGCACCTCGCTGCCTCTGGGGTTTTCTGCTGTGTCTTAATGAGAAAGTACAAGTCACAAGGTAAGATAAATCTCTTCATCTTCTTTTGTTACATCTGTAACAGCCTTTGACTCATGTCAAAACAACTCTAGGCTCACTTATCTGCATTCAGGAAATTCTTTTTTACCAATGTACACTTTAGACTGTGTAAAAATGAGGCGATTTCTTTTAAATGGTAAACTGTCAGTTTTGAGACACAAAAGATGCAATCCCGCTACATGGAAGGTCAAGGAGCATAGCTTGATAGGTTCTAAAATACTTTTGCAGGTGGAGTTCCAACATGTACCTGAGCTATCTACCATGCCCCTTCAACTAATTATTTCTATTCAGACCATTTTCCTTTTCAGTCTAAAAGTGCTGATGTGTTGAACCTCACCAGGGTAACTGAGATTCAGGTGGCTACCTTTCTTTTTTGGAAAATAATCATTCACTCCCCCTATGATATGGCAATAGGAGAACATCAGATCAGACATCCTGTTTCACACTGTTTTCCACCACTGCCCCATGGGGATTGGGGATGCTTGGTCCTTTGTGCATACTCCTTTTTTTTTTTTTTCATTTGGGCAAGCTTCATTGCATCTTATTATTATTGAAAGTTAGAGAAGAGATTGAAGACTGATTACAAGGATATGGTGTACCATGGGAAAAGCCTAGTTATATGAAAGCTTTGTTTAGAGTCAGCTACTTTGTGTTCTGAAAAAGCAACTGCAGGCATCCCTGTTGTTTTTATTGATCTTATAGATTCAGTACTGGGGCATTTAGAGTTTGGCTTTGCTTTGGAGACTGGCATAATTTATCTGAATTTGCTCAAAATTCAACAGATTAAAGTGATCTGACAGCTTTTTGAATGTTGGCCTAGAAAAAGAAACAGCAGTTTCTCATATAAGGTGAGACAGCTGTCTCCAGAAGGAGAGTTATCACTCCACATTGTCACCACATTTTCCAATACCCAGAAACTCTGGTCAGGTAGAAAGCTTCTGCCAGGGCAGCCTGGCAGGTGGCATTGGGTCCAGCATCCTGCTCTGCAGGCACTTCTCTTCCTGCTGGCACTGTGCCTCCCTCTGGGGCTTCGATCAATTCAGATCAAGCAAGTCCTGAAGATCAGCTGGGAATCCAACCCCCAACTCCCTGCGCCACGTTCCTTACTTTTCAAATCTTTACTGCAGTGGCATTTTCTGTATTTTAAACAGAAATGTTTCAAAACTGCGATATTCCCAAGGATATAGAATAGTGCTGTAGTTGCTATTTTACTTAATATTAAAAGGTTAAGAAGCCCATGAAAACATATAGCTATGTGGAAATTAATGATGCTTATCTCTTGTAAACTACTGCTGTGTATGTACCTATCCACTCATAATGTTTTAAAATATACATAGCAGAGTGCAGATAGTGATAACACATTTGATTTTATCCGCTGCAAATATATATATATATTTGTATGTCAGACAACTTCTCTTTCTGCTCTCTGTATTGATAGAATCCATAGAGGGTTTAATCCGTCTGAGTGTGCTTCTCCGTGTTATTCATCTCAACTGTGCACTCAGAAAGTTCAAATATTTAAATTGGTTGAAAATCAGAATATTAATGGCTGTTCTTAGAAATTCACTAACAGTTATATTTTCCCAGCTGATGGATACTGTCACAAATGGCTACCGCAGGAGTGGAGGTAGTTAATTACTCTGCAACAATTAGGATCTTAGACTTTTCCTAGTGTGTGTAAAGAGAAACACTGGAGCACTCTCAAATCCCGATTGCTGTAGGAGTGTTACCAAGCCTAGCTGATAAACCTTGGAGCAGCTGTTGACAAGCAGTGTTGTGTATCACCTAGGTGCTAGGTCTGGGAGAGTTCAGGTTACCCCCTCCGGAGGACACAGGATTTGGTGTAGGTGAACGTTGTTTACTCTTAAAATATCAGTCCTGATGAGAGGACTGCCAAGGAGAAATACAGTTTCTCTCCACAGGCGCGGGTTTTCAATTAGAAAGACAGAAAAAGAAGCATAAAATTTGCAAAGATAATTCAGCAGGCAAGGAAACAAGCCCTGTGCAATGTTACACTGCAACTAGCCACCTCCTCTTAGTGCAAAGACAGAACACACGCTTCATTTAAAACCTGTTTTTAAATACACCCCTAATTATAAAATCATTACCCAAGACCTGCATGATAAGGAAAGAAGAATTATTATATTAACCTGGGGTCCTCAGTGCACTCAGAGGCATCACAAAGCAGCTCTCCTGCAGTCAAAGCCTGCGCACTCCCTCTTTTCTCCCATCCAGTGAGTCACTTCTTCCTTTTAATCTCCTATTAAAATCCTTTCTATCCTCTTCAGTTTATGACTGTTGCTGCAAGGTGGTTTGTGGCACTCGGTATGGCTAATCCTTGGGATCGCATCGTATTGAGAACAGAATAATTGAAAACAGCTTGAAGCAGTTGTAGTTAGGCACACAAATCAATGACAGATAATCATTTAAGCACAAACTGAAACAGACATTTACATGGAAAATAATCATGGCCTTGGAGTTACACCCTGTTCTTGCCATGCAAAATCTTTCATGGGTTTGGCAGAGTACCACTGGATGCTAAATCCCATTGCCAACGTGCCCATTCCCTTGAGACAGCCCTGGCAAACCTCTGCCAGAAACCTGAGCTCAGCTGTAAATAGGTTTGCGTGAAAGGCTGTCCAGTTTGGGTGAAAGAAAACTGCACTGTCCCCCAGGCTGTGTGAGAGTCGTGGTCTGAGATGAGCAGCCCGGAGCAGTGCAAAGCCACAAAGCAGACGAGTGCATGGGGCTGCATCTCCCCTCTCAGGGTTCTGCTCCCATCCCAAGGCCCCACCAAGGGAGGGGTCATGCTCAGGTGCACTATTCTGTGTATGGAAGTGCAACGATAATGAAAAAACTGCTACAGTGGAATGTTTCCTGGCTTGGTAGTGCAGATGGGAGCACATATTTCCCTGTCATTTTCCAGTGACAATCATATTCATACCAGCTGGTTAAAATGTTTTAATAAATGATTACCTGATGAGAACACTTTCTTATGGCTTTGGTGCTGAGGTTTGCTCATTTTTGCCACATCCAAATAACCACTCAAATTAAAAAGCAGAAAAAAACCAATATAATTTAAGTTCTTTCTTAGAATCTTTAGAAATGCACTTGGAAACTTAAATCCCAGCTCACCTAAAGAGCTCTAATTTGAAGAAAATATGTTGGGGACATCATATGCTCTCTGTTGTTTGTCCTGGTGGGCTGGAAGAGCTGAGCCTCCTTCCCTGTCTGAGGGTCCATTCCACAGCCAGATGAGTGAGTGAGCACTGTCATGTGTGTGGCTCCCACAGCTCTGAATTTCCCTGGGTGAATTTCTCTACAGAGATGAAGTAAATCCAGAGTGAATATTCTCCTCTGCTTCTGTGTGAGGCTGGGAGTCACAGCTGGCCCAGCAGCCCCCAGCTCTCCCCCTGCTCTCCTGGCTGCAGTGCCTCTGCCAGGAGCTGGCCTCCCTGCTGCTGCTATGATACACATGCAAGCGGAGAAATCAGCCCAAAAGGGCTGGTCTAGTAAGTTCTTATTATTCACATCTGCTTATAAGTAGGCAAGTGGGGCTTTTATCCTATTATTTAACCTTTTGCTTTGAAAACATCAACACCTGCACCAGAGAAGTTTCAAAAGTTTAGTTGCCAATTTTTCTTCCACTTTACATGACTCTAGTGAAAGGGTATTATTTATCAAACTAAGTGTATATTATAATCTTTGCAAAATGGTAAAGATCAAAGACTACCTTGCATCAAGCAGAATTACAGTGCCATAACATTTGTTCTTGTTACAGGTTCTATCAATCACGGCATGACAGGAAGCCACAGAGAAGGTTTTTCAGTCGGTATCACTGACACTCTACACCATCTGAAGCACGGCAGCCATCTAGCATGTGCTCTGGATGTGAAAGGGAGAAACCAGCAGCATAAGTGCCTTCGGTATCCGTGCCATTAAGTACGGCCGTTTGGCAGCAAAATGCACGCACACAACTTCAATTCTGCCCGCGGCTGGTGCATCCTCATAAGGGAAGAGATAAAAGCCTCTGTGAGAGGAGAGGGCTTGATTTCAAGTGGCAGTGGTGACATTTTCAGCAATGACCCCCGAGTGCGGCAGAGTCCGCCATTTGATACTCCTGCCCCAAAGGCATGTGCATCATCCTCCTCTCTCTGGCAAGAGGTGGGAATTTGGATGAGTGGCCAGGGCTGCCCAGCACTGGGTGGTGAGGCACTGACCCAGCAGAGCCCTGAACAGCATCTGGCTCCACACGCGGTGCCACTGCCAGCACAAGAGCCTGCAGCTTTCCTGCACCAGCCGTGAGCCAGTTACTTTCTTCCCACAACTCGCAGTCATATCTTTGTTTAGTTTAGGCTTGAGAGTCTTTCCACCGTGGCCGCAGACTGCCCAAGGAAAGGACTGAGATTTCTCTTGCTCCTCCCTAGGACCTTGTCAGGCTGGTGAGTTTTACAGTTCCAGCACTTAAAGTACTGCATGCATTGTGTCCCCCACACTTACCTTGGGGAGCATCTGGTGGAGAACAGAAAGGAAAGGGGAATTTTACGAGATCTGTTTGCATACATATCCCTTCCATCTCTCCTCTGCACAACAAAAGCCAGCCCATGTATTTCTCCTTGCAATAAATACAAGTCCACAGCAGCATCTTTCCATGCTGTGCTCACAGCCTGTGCTTCTGCCAAGTGCCACCTGAGCTCCCAGCCCACGGAGGCCCCCCCGGGCCCTGCAGCAGGACCCTGCAGCAGAAGCCTGCAGCAGTGGGGCCCACCGAGGTGCATCCTGCTGTGAGCCAGCACCAGCAAGAGCAGCAGGGACCAGCCTGTGGAGCCAGTGCACCGCTGCACACAGGTGGGAGCCCGGGAGCTCCAGGCAGAGGGAGGCTGTAGTTGTATCGAGCAGTATTGATTCTGGCAGTGACTGGAGCACTTTGGTTTCTGTATCAGGGTTATATTAACATTACAATTTCATAAAATGCAACTTCACTTCAAATGGTCCTGCAACTGTTTCTCAGGCACTTCAATCGCTTTGCAATTTCAACATTGCAAAGAGAAGAAGAAACAAGGCAAATTTGGTTGGGAAAGTACAAGGTTCGACAAATTTAAGCCTCTTGCATTTTCAAGATTCTTCTGCTATTGGAGTAGAAAACTGCATGGTTTTAGACAAAGTGCCCATCTTCAATTTTTCAGTCTCCTTTTCCTTTGCTGATGAGAACCACACAATGTACTTCCCTGCCAGTTACTAAAATGCTTCTAAAAACTTGAAGAATTATTTGAAAAAGGGCATTCCTATTCCTTATGCATAAAACATGCATGCATATTCATATAAAACATTTAGAAAAATTTGTACCAGTTATAATTAGCATGTTTTGTGCATCTATTTTCTTTGCTATTAAATAACAAATTTGTGGTAACCATAGCAACTGGAACATCACATGATACTGGTGCTATTTTGGGGATAACATAAGTACCTTTCTTAAAGAAGCATTCACACCTCCAAGCTATGAATTTTAATAATTTTCACGATAAGGTATTTATTGGGTAGATTGTATTCATTCCTCACTCTAATATTGATTTAATGTGGAACACACTACCTTGTATTGCAGTGCCTATGACCACTTAAAAGCTGTGATGAGTCCTCTTGTTTTGCAAAAAGACGAGTGACTTAAGAAAGGCAAAAGAGAAGCTATGTGCATTGAGGGGAAAAGTACAGTAAAATGAAGGATTTCTCTTATTGTTTCTGGGGAAGGAGCTCACATCGGTCATGTGCCTCTTCATGCCTGAATGGAGGAAAGCAGATGGAAGGATGTGCTTTACTCCTGGGCTGGTATAGCTCCTACTGGAATAGGCCCTAATCTTGGATTGGTATATCTCCTGCTGGAATAATCCAGAGGTGTAGCATCAGCTCTAGTGGAAGATGGGAGAGGTCCTTGGGAAGTTCACTTGGGAAGAAACCAGCTTGGCCATCAAAGCCAGTTCCCTCCTGCTGCAGTCAAATGTGTTTTTCTTCTGAGTATGTGCTGTACACCACACCTCATACCACGGGCCTTCCAACACATCTCCAAGCCTTACAGCTAATGAGATAAAGAGCAAGAGATCAAATGCCACAACAGTGACTAGCCATTAAAAGAGATTAGGTGGAATGAGGTCGGTATCCACAAGCCTAGGGTAGGGATTCTCTTAAATAAAGTTTGCTGAAGTGTCATATTACAGATAAGAAAAAAATGCCTCAAGAATCCCTGCCAATGTTATGATGAATTGAGGGAAAATGGAAAAACATGGAAGAAATTCCCTTCAGTCTCTGAAACTGGTATTTCAGTTAATTGTGAGAATGTAAGTAAGATGAACCAAACAGACACCAATGAGAAATGAACGCTATTAAAAATACGCTGCCCACACTGATGTTCTAATGAAAAATGCTGGTTGACATGATTAATTGTTTTATCACAGAATTGTCTGTAGAGATGAAACCCACCCTGAGCTGTCAGGATGGTGTTATCCATCTCCCAGAGCAGAGGTAATGAGGGATCATTCACCCTGGGTGGCTCAGGCAGGTGATTTGGGTTAATACACTCACCGAAGAGGCCATTAGGCTGGGGAACTACTTTGCCTGAGTCTGCCTGCCAAGGTGGAGTTTGGGGTAGAGGAATTTTACCAGAAGGTGGAGAAAGGTGCTGGGGTTGAGGAGTGGAGCCACGAATTGGAGCTGCAATGAGACACAGGAGTATGTACAAAAAATGGGGGGTTGCAGGGCCTGCCAGGGCTGTGCTGGCAAAGGGCCCCGGTGCCAGCCTGGGGCTGGAGGGTGGAGCCGCTAGTGCAGCTCACCAAGCTGCAGGCTGGCTTGGGGCAAGTTGCAAGGAGTAAAAGTTGATGAGAATTTTGAGTTTATAAGCTCACCCAGGCCAAACCTTGCAAATCTGAGCCAGACTGGGGGTATTAGCCTGAGTAAAGATTCACAAAGTAATGCTTTGCTTCTCACTCCATTCTATTCTCCCTGCCTTCAGTTTTCCTCCGTTCAGATTATCATCTTCTCCGTTCCCGTATCATTGGGAATTTTTTTTAAAGTTCATCCTTTCTTACTACTGACTTCTGCTTTATCAGAACTTTTGTAGAAGAAAGTTTGATCCTTCTTTATTTAAAAAAATAGAGGTTTTTTTTCATGAATAATTACAAATGTTCAACTTCAGCCATTTGGAAATTACAGGTTTTGTTTCAAAAAAGTGCTAAAGCAAACAAATAGATTGAAAAGGAAATTAAAGCAAACATTTAGATATCTCAAAACCAGAAAGTTTTGATTACCCTAAACTAACCCTTAATTGTTTTCTATCTTAGCTTGTAGCTTGTCCCCCAAGATAAATAATCCAAGACGGAGCAATCCTTTTTCACCCCTCTCTTGCTGGGGTGAAAGACTTGCAGTGCTTGTTTGAGGAGGCCCTGGCAGGATGTGGTGTGTAGTGGCTGCCTGAGAGAAGAGGCTCCCTGCTCCCCTCCACGCTCACTCCATGCGTTGTGTTAGTGACCCTGTGGGACTGAACCTGCTTCGCTCCCTCTTGCTGCAGCTCTTGCTGTGCCGTGTGTTTCTCTGCCCGCTGCCTGTCCCCTCCACCAGTGGCTGGGACATCTCCTCCCTTTGCCTGTGCTCTGCATAGGGACTGGTCCTTGGCTTGGCTAGGGAACTCGGTCTTCCCTCATTCCGGTACTTCCCTCATCTTCCAATCTCGTTCCCTTCCAAATGCCTGCTTCTGAAGAAAAAGTCTTGGGGAAAGGTCTAACAAGGCAGCAGTGTGGGGTTTCAGCTGAACACATACGCTTGCAGGAGCCCTGAGGGGTGAAGCAAAAGTAAACCTATTAGAGGCAAAAAGGGAAAGGTGCACAATATGCTTTTTTTCCTTTTCTTGATCCATTCTGCAAAATGGGAACTTCCCATTCTACTTTCTGTTTGGAAGGGGAGCAACACAAAGAAAAAGGTTTGGAAGAGGCTGGCAAGTGATAAAATATAAAGACATTCTTTTTCTTATATAGTAAATGAATGGCTTTCTGCCTTGCCTTTTGTTAAAGCTCTTAATCCAGCCTGTAAATAGGCACTTTCCCTTTGGACTGCCTGTTTAGATTTGAGACTTAGAGCTGATCTGAAGTAATAGGAAGAGAAAATAGGAGAGATATATCAAAGAGAATGATACATAGGCTCACACTACTGAACTTTCTCTTGCAGCACTTCTTGGATACTGTATGTAAATGTTCACAAGTACAAAGTGCACTTCATTTTGCTGCAGACCTAAGTGAAGGCATGGGCTCTGAGAAGGCTGGCTGTTTGATCCCCGGGGGGCAGCCCACCTGCCTCAGGGCAAAGCACAGATTCTCTGCCATAAGGCAGAACGCAAGAGGTAATTTTGTTGCGTGGCCTGATTTAGGCGTACAAAATGCTGGAAGAACTCTGCATTTAAGGAGGCTGGAAGTGGAGATTCACACTCCTGGATCTCAGAAATGGCAATAGGAAGCCTGACCAAGCAAAAAAGTCAGCAAAATAGGGACTTGGGACCGAGAGAACTCTTAATCAAAAACTAGATTATCTTCAAAGAAAAACTATATTTCACATTCATGAAAAAACTTTTTACCCTACTTTTTAGGCTACACAAACTTTTGCAATGAAGCTATAGTATTTCTGGCTGTTTCTTTGGGACTGTTCCATGGCTTTCTGTGAGGAAGGCTGTGGCAATGCATTGTTCTTCTTGGATTTGGAAGCTCTCCAATTCATATTCAGCTGCTGTGGAAAAAATCCTAAAAATTCACAGACTTGCCTTGTTTCCAAAGACACGTCTGACCCAGGCAATGTCTTCTAAAATCCTTAATAGTTTTCTGCTTACTCAAAATCTTCACTGATGGAATAGGAATTTTTCCCAAGTCAGATATTAAAGGAGAGAAGGGATTTCTAGTGTGGTTCTTAAAGATTAACGTATATATATGTAAATAAGCACAGTGAGAGTATAAATATAAAATACGATGCCTATATTTTCTTCTAAATTTAAAATGAATAAATTAATCACTTGCTTTACATTTTGTATTTAGGAATATTTAGATGCTATTTGATGCTATTTATATTTTCCAGGGCACCTCTTCATAAGAATAATTTTTTTTAATAGGTGCTACTAGGACTGTATTTTAGAAGACATTTAAAGCCATATAAAGAGGTAAACCCCCAACCAGCACCATCAAGGTCATTTGAAAAAGACGCTCAGACTAGAGAGCTGCAAAAGCAGACTTAGTTTCTTCCATTTCTTGTATTAAACTTGTGAAAACCAAGTGGAACTTTGCAGATCAATAATTAGACCCGAGGAAAAAAAAGTACATAAACAAAATCTCTCTTGTGCTGCTTACATTTGCTTTATACATCAGCAGAAGTAAAGATCAATATTCGTGAAATTAGTGTCCTGAGCAGATTTTCTTCCCCATTGAAAATACTGTGTGACTGAATGGGAAGCCTTTAGAGGAGGCAGTGCAGGATCTGCCCTGTGTTCCCAGTCTGAGGCTGTCAGGACAGAGCTGGTTGCTTGTAACACTCCCAGCTCTTCCACTGAACAGTATGAACAATAGACTGACATCCATGTGCATGCTCTCTTTTTCTTTAAAACAGTCTTTATCCCCATTGTATACTCTTCTAAACTGTATGGGCGAGTTCCTCTGATCTGCTACTGGCTTTTGTTTTCTTTTCAATGTAAACCTGTTATCTGTCAAAACCACAAGTTACATTAAGAGCATTTAAAATGGTTTTCAATATTCGTATATAATACATTTTTTACTGATCAGCTGAAAGCTTTAAAAAGTTTGCTTTGAATTCTTTCTTGATATCTTTTTAAATACCAGTCGAAGGGAAGTTTTAATTCTGTGCTCTAACCAGTCCAACCACTTGAATATCCCCTGTTTCAAATACAAAGCCATAAAACATTAAAATAAATCCTTTATTTGACTTCGGTATCAGTATGACTGTTAATAAAAGGTGTGTCCTTCATTGCCTGTTTTAACATGACTCTGAAAAGCTTTCATTTCAATTGAATTAAATCTCAACTAAATTAACTAATAAACAGGAATATCAGGCGATGGCATGACACCACCCAAGTTGCTAATGCAAAATGATGAGCGAGCAGTGAAAGGTCAGTCCTGGAACTGGGGCCTGCAGATGCAACCTGATTTTCATATTGATTGTGTTTTGCAGTGGGCTGCAGGTCAGGTGCTGAGACCTCGGGGCTTGCTCTGTCTGCAGGTATCTCACCGTTTTCTTTGCTTACCTTGAGTGAGTTCTGCAATATTTCTGTACTGCTTCTCCAAGGATAAAATAGGTCCAATGTTTATCAGTGTTGCAAAGGCATCAATGCCTCAGGAAAGGTCGTAGGTGTTCCCTATGATGCTACACACAATAAAAGATTCACTCTGTTTGTGTGTGTGTGTGTGTATTTATACATAAAATCTCAAGGGTTAATGTTTCTCTGTAGGATTGCAGGATATTTATTTTCGCCTGTTATTAAATCCATTGTGAATTTTGTACAAAAACGGGCTTACAACCAGGAAAAGAGAAGATACAGAAGATACTGTTCCAAGAGAGGAGCAACATAGAACTGTATATGTTATAGCAAAAGCATTTGTTGATACATAACAAATCAATATGCAACTGCATAATAAGGTTGAGAGATGAGATTAAATGTTCAAATAGATGCACTAATTAGAAAGGACATGTACATCCACGTATAGAGAACCTGACGGTGAGAAAATGACAGAGATTCAGCACTACAGTGAATTATAAATGTCAAATTACAAGGATGCATGTAAAAAAAGCTTGTAACTGTTAGGAACTAGACTCTGTATTCATGTGAAAGCTGTTGCCTTTATCATCTTCTTAGATCCCTCTAAGGTGTTCTGTCATTCACTGTCAAATTTTCTACGTAAGATAGTAAGACGTATGTCACACAAGTGTCCAAAACTGCTCTTCTGCCTTTGTCAGGACACACCAATATATTTTGAGGGGTTTGTAAGCAGAAAGAATATTAAGCAGGAGATCTGCTTAAGTATTAGCAGTCAGTTACAGAATTTTTCCCCCTCAGATGTGACAAAATCTAACACATGATGCCCAAACTGTAAGGGAAAAGGGAAGCAGCAATGTGTGTTCAGATGGCTGTGGACTCAATAGGTTGTGAGAGAGCCACAGTATGCACAATAAAAATGGATGCTAACTAAATTTTGATGTGCAAGAGCATGTCTTTAATTTGCAAGGTATTTTTTTTAATTAAAAGGTAAATAGCATTTATAATTCTTCTCACAGACTGAGAGCAGCAATAACACCTACAGAGCTCTCAAGATACCTGAAGAACTTCTTTGATGCATCTGACCCACGGGGTAGGTACATTTAAATGAAAACAGGTGACTGCTTTGTTAAGCGATATTTTTGGTTTTGCACAATATTAGTTATTGCTTCTAAAAATTTCTAAACATCGGTTGCAAGATATTAGTTGCATGAAATGTGTAAAATACTCAGCCGTGAAAGTGTGGTGAAAATCCCTCCCCAAATATAATTGACTTAGCAAGACAACATTTACCATGGTGCAGATGACTTGCATTAAGCCAGGACTTCACGTGAATATGAAGGCACAAAACCTGTCTGCACGAGCTGTGTTCAGACCCTTCTGCATACAGGCCTCACAGAAATGCTGCAGAGCAATCACAGCTTCTAAAGGTTCCTTTTCTTAGCTGTATCCTCTCCTTCAACACAAGCCTCCAAGCTTGCAGAGCTTATTGTTCATCTCCTCTAGGGCCTTTGAGACTCAACACCCCGTTGCAGGTTTTGGGCAGTTGTAGTTCCTTCAGCAGAACCCACCCTCCAGCCAGGGTGCTCCTCACTCCCCACGCGCTGAGGAGAGTCCCTGGCTGCACCCATGGCAGAAGCTCTCCGAAGGTTTCCTGCGTTTGTCAAACAGAGCAGCTGCAGCCCAGAAAGGAATGGAATGGGAAGGCAGTGCCAGCTCAGTGATGGGTGTTGTGCGTGGTCGTGTCACCCTACTCACCCACACGGCCTCACTCTGAAACCTGAGTGTCTTCTGCCAGTGCTCAGCAGCACTCACCGGCCACAACTGCTGTGGAGGGGAACTGCCCAGCTCTGAGAGAGAGCTGCCTCCCTTGCCAGTGCTCTTTAGGGACAGCATCTCCAGGTCAGCTTTTCCAGTGGGGAGCCCAGCAGCTCACATTTTGTTAGGTTGTTTTGAAGTGAGTAGAATGGCTGGGAAGAGATGCAGGCTGCTGACACCAATCTCTCTAATATGCTAAAGCTGGATCATGTTCTGCTCAGAGGGTCTGATGGTATCAGCCTCCAGAGAATCAGTGTCTGACACTCCCAGTCTGTTGTTCATATTGGTTTGGTCTCAGCTGAGCTATTTCTAACAACGAAGAACATATCTGAGCGAGTTACAATTTGCTGTAATCATATTTTTCCAGTTTTTCTCTGTGATAATTACTCCCATAAATATCATTGCTTCACCTCAGCTCAACAGAGTGCTCTCTGTTTCTGTGCTCAGTCTCAACCTTCCGCACTTGGATTGCAGGGGAAGAACAATGATAGCATTCGTTATTACCAGAACCACTCCAGCTATGGGGCTGTTGAGGCTTCCAGGGCTACTTCTGTTTCTTTGCAGTATTAGCTGATCAAACATTGCCTTATTAATTGAACATTGCTAATAATAATAATAATAATAATAATAGTAATAATAGTAATAGTAATAATAATAATAATAATAATAATAATAATAATAATAATGAGGTTTGATGTGGTTTTCAATCAGGCAGAGACTTGAAAACCAGAAGCCAGGATGCAGATTTTCAGTTAAATGTCTCTGGCTTTACTGCTGGTCCCTGGGCTTAATTTAATGACAGAGAATGTTTTTAATGTAATCAATGGGCTGAAGATCTCAGGAATTCCAGTGCCTAGCATGGTTACTAAGAGCTTTTCTGATAGACCCTTAAAGTAGACTTCATAAGAGTATGGTCTATTTTTAACTGCAGGTTGAGAGTAACAGACACATTTCAACTTCAGAGTGCCAGGCACCACAAGTACCCAGAAAGGAGGTTCTTGGTCTGAGACCTTACGGTGCAAGTGAGTATATGGGAAAGAAAAAGAGGCAAGAAGAGAAAGATTTCTATCCCCATTTTAAAAGTGAAGTGTGGCAAAAGACTAAAGGACTAGCCAAAGTTACCTCTGTTGCCTACGGCAGACCTGGCATTCAAAGCTACGTCTCCAGATTTCTAATGCACCCTCTTAACTACAAGGCCGTTCTTCCCCTTTGGAAAATGATATATAGGTATATAAATGTGCATTGATGTAATGCCAAGTTATAAACCACAAGCCTTTCAGAACACATGTCCCTGATAGATTACAAAAGAACTTGAAGTCAGGAGAATTGTGATTTGTCTGACCTTATGCTAATCATTCTCCCTACTTGTGTCTTGGTCAAACTGAAAATGGATAGAATAATGAACCCTTTTGAAAACCGTAATTTCTGGGTGTTGGTCATGACCCAGTTTTTATAAGTTGCTAGGATATGGGTATAATCAGGGAAATGAAGATTCTATCTTATGAGACAAGGCCGAAAAGCTTGATTTAAACAAAAGAAATGATGAGAAGGAATATTAGTACACTGTGAGGGGAGTAAATATCAGAACTAATTAAGTTCAAGGACAAAATTGGCATCTGAACAAATGGATATAAACGGGCCCCTAATAAACATAGCCTGGAAATCTTAAGCCAAGTTATGAGATTCTAGAACAGTTTTCCAAGGGGAATAGTAGGGCCAGAAAACATAAGGGCTTTTAAATGGATCTCAATCAGTTTGTGAACTGGGTATCATGCCTGAGACAACCAGAGAACCAGACTATCAGTCCAGGCAAGACTAGCGTCCCCAGGTAACAGCCAGGACATCACCAAGATGTAACATCAGGTGATGTTCCGGAGAAACATTGTGACTGGCTACTTCTATGTTAAATTCCATTATGTGTATTTTGTGTTTTAGGCTCCTCTGTTCAGAGTCTCTTCAATTCCCTGATTATCTCACCAGCCTCGCACTTGAGCATTTCCAGGTAATCCTTCCCTGCTCTGAAGAGCCAGTGCAGGAGCAGACCTGGAACAGGTCAAGGTAACATTGAACGAGAAACTCCTCGTGTTGGCTGCTGAGGATGGGAGAGCAGGGTGGGTGCGAGCAGGAGCAGGTGGCAGGGCAGCACACACAGCACTCTTCTAGAACGGCTGAAGCCTCCGTGCAGAGGCTGGACCCTAGCCCCACCGCGCAGCCCTCTGGAAGGGACACCCTGCCGAGAGCCTGCTGGCAAGTGTCTTCAGTGCCTTCATTCCCGAGGGCAGGCGGCCGCTCCTGCTGCTGCAACAAGAGAGTGAAGATGCTGGCGCAGCCCCGCAGCCCCGGCGCCCTGCCACGGGAAGGGCTGACTGACCCAGGTCGCCTCCTTTCCCTGTCCTGCCTGTGCCCACACCCTCGTCCCCTGCCGTCACCCCGGGCGGGAGCACCGCCTCGCACCCGCCGGGGCC
>VZTF01004787.1:1433636-1492727 GCA_013397755.1 Cnemophilus loriae | reverse complement strand
AAAAAAAAAAAAACCAAAAAACCAAAAAACCGAACCCCACGCAAAGTTTGGATTTCTGCCTAATTCTCGATGCATTTGTGGAGCGCCTCCCAATTTCGGAGAATATCGGTCTAGGGTATCACAACACAGTGTTTTCGCCACGACTCGGTGCATTTCACTTTTTCAAACGGCTTTTGTTCAAGTTGAAGGAAACCCACTGCATCAGTTATTTGAGTTCCAACGCCAGCTAATGGGGTTACAGCCTTCAGTTTCACAGCGGGAAAAAATTACAGTGTTTGTTATTTACTTTCCAGCTGCCATTTAGAATACGACTTGAAAGCTTGCTATGTTAGAGGATACAGGAAATTACACTTAAAATGAGATTAAAATAGGGAAGAGTGTGTTGGAAATATTTTTTTAATTATTTAAGGTAGTGTAGCTATCAAAGTATTTTTTTTCCTCTTTCTCTCTTTGTTTTTCTCATTTCTTTCAAATTCAAGCAAGAGTCTGTGATACAAAACAAATGCTGTCTTCTCGTATGTTTTCATAGGAAGCATAGTGGTAATACGTCAGTGGAGACAAGGGCTCTTGTTAAGGAAGAAATCTGTAGAAAAAGCAAGCATCTTGTATTAATTTCAATTGGAATCTAATCAACAAGCTGGTCAGTCACCGAGTGCAGTGGATAATGAGGGCTGTGTGTGCTGCATAATTACTCACGGCTGAAGAAGTGCAGAGTACCCCTGCTCTGCGCGGGTTCGGACCGTGCGGTGCTAATTTCATTGCCCCCTCCCCATCACTCACACGGAAGCTGTTCTTAGCATCAGGAGCCGGGGTGAAATAGCACGGAGAAGTTCCTTAGCGCTAGGCGAAGTGTGCTGTGCCATGACGTTGCAGAGATCCTTTCTATTTAGTTGGCGAACAATAAACGTTTATTATCACCGCGGCAGATCATCAGACAAAGCTTCCCCCTCCCGCCTCCCCCAGGCACGAGCGCTGCTGATAAGGGAACTGCTCCGGGTGACAGGCAGAGCCGCAGGCGCCATTCGGAAATAACTTCTTTTATTATTGTTATTTTTTTTCCCCGGTTCGCCTTTTGCAAACCTTGGCAGGGCGGCGGCAGGTGTCAGGGCGGAGGTGCGCTGCCGCCGCCCCCGCCCGCCGCCGCCGAGCCGCCTGCCCGGCTCGGCGCCTCGCAGCCGCCGGGCTCCGCCGTTCGGGCACACGCGGGGAGCGGAGTGCGCTGAATTTGTACTTTGAAGCCTTTTTCGCCTTAGATTTTTATGGCGCTAGGAGGCCTGGCAGAAGAGTGCCTCTGCTGAGATCGGAGCCTTTGCTATTTTTTTCTTTGATTTTTTTTTTTTTCCTCTCCATCGCCTTCCTTTCCGCCCTCCCTCCTCTTGGTAGCACATCGAGTCAGTGTGAGTCAGGACTTGTAAAATGCATTTCCAAAGCCCAGATGAAAAGTCTCTCAGGCGTGTCTGCTGCTTTATCGGAGCTTTCCCAAGCCCACCTATGCAAACAGATTTGTAATATTTGTGTGCTTAACCGTGCATCTCTTTTACAGGAATCTGTTGCTGCGTATGACATCTCTTGCAAGCTCCCAGAGAGAATTGATGGAGCATACAGCTAAGGGAATAGGATACCAGAGAAGCACAGAGGAAGAAACCAGGCAATCACCAGGTAAACTCAGCCTTACTTTGATTTATTTCCTTTCACCTCGCTTGCAAGCCCTTGCCCACTCCAGTAAGGGAGCAGGAGAGCAGAGGGACTGTACGTGTGTGTATTAAATGCCTACTCTCGTTCGCTTCCTCAGGATGGGAAGGTTCAGCGCCCACTGGATATGGGACAAGATCGCTCGGCAACCCTTGTGGATTCTTCTTCTAGAGGCGAATTATAGTTATGGATTTATTGTCCCGGTGCAGCACTTCCACCAACAGCAGCAGCAGCAACAGCAGCAGCTTTCTGACTCTCTTCGGTGACGGGTATTCTTGGGTGGATAATACGGATTACGTTGTTATTGCTTAAGAATACGCGTAGTCGAGGAGAGTACCGGCGGCGGGCAGGCAGGCAGGCAGCGCGACCGCCCCCAGCCCACCAGCTGGCTCCTCACCTCCTCTAGTTGCCAAGGTAGCACCTTTTCCATCTTTTCCTACGCTTTGCAATGTTTCATTCTGTGTCTCTGCCCGGGCGGGGGGAGCTCGAACGCCCTGTCTCTTGCGGAGGGGGGTGCCCGGTGTGTGTGTGTGCGTGGGAGCAAGCCCAGGGCTGGGGAGGGCCGCGGCAAGGCTGGCCGAGCTCCTCGGCAGAGGGTGGCCGGGGGAGCCACGGCTGCTGCGGGCTGCGCCTTCGCCGGCAGCGCTCTTTAGGCTGCGCCGGGGCCGGGGGAGGCTGTCGCCCCGTCCGGGCAGCCTCGGTGCCCCGGCACTCGGTCGGCAGCCCCCAGCCCGCTCCGTCCGCGGCCCCTCGCCCCTCTCCGGCGTGGGGCGAGGAGGAGGGACCCGAGGCGGCCGGCCTCGCCTGCCAGGGGTTCCTCCCACCGGGACACGGACTGCCCGCAGGGCCGGGGCGGCCCCGGCTCCGTCCGCGCCCGCCGGCAGAGCCCGGGCTGCCGCCCCCCCGGCGGTCACGGACCCGCGCCCGCAGCAGCCGAGTCGTGCGGGGCTGGGGGTGCCCGCGGGCGGGGAGGTGCCCAGCACCCCGTGCCAGCGAGGCGAGGGACACCCCGCACGGCCGCGGAGCGCCCGGCGCCCGGGGAAGCCCCTCTTCCCCGGCTGCCGAGGGGCTCGGCCATCCAGCGGGGCCGCTACCAGGGAGCAGTTTGAGGCCGGTTGCTTTCAATGAAAGCAATGCCCCTCTTGCTCTCTTATCCTCACCCTGCAACCTGGTGAGGTCAAGATCAAGAATCCACCTTCACACCAGCTCCAGCCCAGCAGAGCTTGTAAGCTTCTGAGGCCCCAGGTTGAGACACATGTTCAAGGCCAGAGCTGAGGGTTTTTTTCCCCTCTGCAGCTCGGGTGGTGTCTTATTTGTGCCCTTTCCAAGAGCTCAGGACTCCCCAAATGCTACTTGCAGCTGGACAGCTGGGAGACACAGCTAAGGGAGTGCTGATTCCCATAACTGGCCAAGACATGCCCCGTCGCTTTAACACAGAAGAAGTGCATCTGTCCCTCTCTCCAATCTCAGCAGCAGGGCACAGGCTTTGGTTAAAAGCCTGATCAGTCTTTCAGATGTTGTACTTAGGAAAATCCAGGCATAGAATTCCTAGTGCCAGTCTTTTTTTCCCTGCTCCTCTGCCCACAAGGCTGGCAGAGAAAAGGAGCAGGGTGTGATCATCCCTGTGTTTTGCCATTCAAGACCTCTCCACATGCCCATATGATCCCAGGTCTTGTTGCCACGTAGTCACAATTGTGAGACCAGATTTCAGCCTTAAGTGAATTAGATCAGAAGCCATTTTAAAGCGAGACCAGGAGTCCTGTGATAAGACAGCCTTTTTGAATGTATCCTTCCCCAACCTCAGCTATGATGGGGCTAGGAATGATTTTTAATGTGGACGATCCAGACGTAGGGTGATCATTGAGAGCATGAGGCGGGATGATGGAGAATTTCTTTCTCTCTGTCTCTTGCTTAGAGATTGAAAGGCTGTCTGTGTTCTACTTAATATTTTCCAACAACTGCCAAAGCAAATCTTAGTCTGTTGCCTTTAGTAGTGAGTGGAGTGCTCGTTGTAACACAGACGTGTGGATCTGTTATTCTTTAGACACATCTTTGATGCTAGCACTCTGATCCTTGTGTTTCTCTAATACCACTTGAAAGCAGACTTTTTTTCTTGTAGTTTAGTATGTTCAACAGCCTCAGAAATAATGTTAAATTATGCTTTAAAAAGACATGATCAGCTGTTAAATCATAGGCAGTTCAGCACCATAACACAGCCACATTCACAAGTACTGCAGGAACAGCGATGGAAACACTATTTTAAACATCCAGGTTTGTATTACAAACCTTCCTCTGGTCAGAGCTTTTAGTTGACATTTTCCCTTGAGTCATGACTTAGAATATTATTAGGAGTTCCCATTTCATCACATAAAGGACGTGGATTTGTTTGCTCTTTGCTTGGTTGAGTACCTTGTGTAGTATGTATTGGACTGGTACCTATAAATACAAGCTTAGCAAATGGTTCTTTATACTTGGTTTCTTCTAGTTACTTCTGTAAAGCATGATGAGATGGTTTTGCTGAATAATGCCTTAATGACAGGCCTGATGCATTTTTAATGCATGTACTCTTTGTCATTGTCAAAATTAACATTTTGATGATTGTAGATTTCTCTTCTCTAAAATCTTTTGGGAATTGCTATGCTATGTGGGTTAAAAGAGTGAAAGTGTAAGATGCAATCAGAGAAATACTGGATATGCTCACCAAAATGATTCTAGAATATTGTGTAAATGCTCAACAGAATAAGGATGTTTGGAATGATGTTTCCCAATAGCATGATCTCAGAGAGACTCCCCCCATTTATTAGCAGTTCCAGGGGTCTGTCACATATATATATTGAAGGACAGAAGTGGTCATTTCTGAACAACACACCTCTAAGGAGTAACTATTCATACTATGGGTCTGATCCTGGGAATGCATGTAGCTTCCACGGGACTGCTCAGGACAACAAGCTTGCTCATGTTAAATCCAAAATATTTAGGGCCAAATCCTACTATCCAATGCAATAGCAAAGTCCCAATTGATTTCACTGTGGGAGAGATTAGACCCCTAGTGAAAGGGATTTTTTACAATGCTACACTTCCTACTTTGCTTTAGAAATTGCAAATCCTGTGTGCTAAAAAAATAACTCTAAAACCTCCGTGCCTCTAGTAGTCTAATGATATTTCATTAACGGCAAAAATTACACTGAAAGTTTATAGTGGAACATAATAAGAAATGACTTTATAAATAAGAGGGTTTAATTGTACCAGTATGAGCATTTCCTAGGACATTTTAGAATGAAGTTTGTGGCAGCACCAACTGTGCATTAACAGCTATTTTGGTGAGGGCATACTTAATTAATTCAGAATGCTAAATTTCTGGTTTAAAATGGTTTTTGTAATCTGCATCCTAATAGAAAATTAAATTTAAAAATTGGCCCAAAAATAATTACTTGAACTTAGCCTTGTCTTTAAAGGCCATAATCCTATGAAGATTTATATCTCTGGGTAATTTTCTCCACTGGAGTAGCCTCGAAGGCTGCTGCCGTAGGTAAGTCTTTGTCACGCCAGGGCCCCTAGAGCAGCACGGGCGGGTGATGGCAGAGCAGACACCGGTGTGGCAGCGGCCCTGGTGCAGCGCAGGTGACACTGTGATACTGGCTGTCCCCCACCCTGCTCGGGCCTTCCCAGAGCGGGGAGCTGCCCAAAGGGCTGTGTCCCCGAGCACAATGGGCACATCATGCCCCATGGCAGGAGTGGGAGAAGCAAGAGTAGTTTTGGTCCGTACTGTCCTGTGCAGGCAGGGTCACAGCCCTGCCTGGGTCTGTCCATAACATGAAGCATTTCTCTGCTTAGCAGTACCCTCAATTAAGTGATAGGGACTGCCACTGGATTTCAGGTGCTCTTTCCAGAAATATTTAGAACTACAGCCCTTACATATGTATATATCCCTGAATGGAATAAATATATATACACACACACAGGCACCCCTCTCTGAAGAGAGGCTAGAGTGTAGTAGAAAAGCCCCATTCTCCCAGACCTGACAGAGGCACAACACCCACTCACCTCTGCGGGGGCCATGCTGTTGCAGTGCGTATTTATGACCTGTGTTATGATTCCTCTTGCTGCTGCAAATTTGCCTAAAATAAATGCCCACAGTGTTGCATGTAGATGTGTACAGTTATGCAGATGTTTTTACTTGGGCTCAATTCTGCTTACTTTCTGCTTTTAAGACTACATATGATTTTGAGGGGACTGTAAGTTTTCTTCCCATAACAAGTTATTGTCTTTCGTGTCAGTTTAGGTGGCTTCTAGTGTTCATAAGATTTTCTTGAGGAAACTGAAAACAGTAATATCTATACATCCACACAGCTATACACATACTTTGCACCTGTAAGAATAAGCTAACTAGCCTTTTTCTCTGCCTTTTTACATCTCACTAGCCCTAATGTACACAGCTGGATTTTTATGCATTTTTAAAAATAAATAATGTCTTTACATACACAAAAGGCTTTTTCTTCTCTTCCTTTTAATAGATTACTATTTTTCTGAAAAGCATTGCCCCCAGGTATTACCCGTAGCTGTTATGACACCTCACCATTTAGTGTTGTAAAGGTAAATCATAACAGTCGTTATTAAGAGCCATAAATTTTTACCAGAATCATCATCTACTGCCTGAAAGCTTTAACGGTAGAAACATTTCCTGGGCTAACGCCCATGATGATTACATGCTTTTTATTGCTACCATTTAGTAACAAAATTGCTCAAAAATCAAAGGACTTGATTATCACATACCTGCAATGCATAGAGCTATTTATAAATGTTGGCTCGATAATAACAATGACTCAAAAGAAATTTAAATGACAGGCCAAAAATAAAGTCTAAAAGTGAAAAAAACCAGCCAGAATTCATAGAGGTGATGGAAAGAGTCTGACTTCAAAGGAGAGAGAGGATCCTGAGGAAGGTAAAGAGAGGAGTCCAGGAGGTGATAGTAGAAGGTAGATGTGACCCAGCTTTTCAGAGTCAGAGGGCAGAGAAGAGGTGAGGCACCAGGGACTGTGGGCGAGGAGGCATCACAGTGTGGCGCTGGAAGTATGCACCAGAAGTGTTGAAACCAGGGCTGGAACATCACACGAATTTGGTAGTTTGCTTCCTGGAAAAACAGTATCTAGTTATAAGCAGCCAACAAAAAAATTAGGTGAAATGTTCCAGAAACTAGGGGGGGTTGATTGATGGGAAAAATAAGAGCCCTGAATATATAGCTGAAAGGTGGTTTATATATATAGATATATGTGAATATACATACCTAGCCAAAATTACATAATAATGCCCATATAGATAAATTAAATGACTATCCTGCTTTTGAAATTGTTCTCCTGCAGAAACCAGTGGGAATTTTCCATTGATTTCAGGGGGTTCAGAATTTCTCCTGTCTGCAGGAAAGCAGTATAGCCTGGTGTGTGCAAATAGACCTAGAAGCTATGTACGGAGAAAATGCAGCATGGCTATCAAGAAACATTTCCTTTCAGTGAACCCAGTACCCCTCTAGCCAGTGGGGATGGTATAAAGCAACAGAGCAATCTCCAGGCAAGAAAGACCTTGCCTGGGAGATGTAAAATTAACTTGGCCAAGGCAAAGCAAGGCAAAGTAGTCACCCTGCGAGGGCTGGAGAGCCATCTGGGGAGGCCTCCTTGCCTCTGACTGTTACAACACAGCTCCATGGAGCTGAAACGGCTCCGATAGTTTCTCAACACTTTACACCACTAGAAAGAAAGAGCTAGGCCCACAAGAGGTAACTTACACTTTCCAAACTACTCAAAGAGTATTTCAGATTAAGTAGATCTTTTATCTGCTTTGGGGTCAATTGTCACCACCATGTTGTTCTGTATCGGCTCATCTGAATGGCACGCAGTGTACACCCCTTTCACATTATTGCATGAGGCATGAAATGTTGGAAAAATATAGCTGACTTTAATATTAACAATTGCTGATTCATACCCTTGTTTGGAATATTAGCAGTTCCCTTACTAAATCAGGACAATATCACAAAGCTTATTAATGATCACAGGTCAAACCAATCGTTTAAATCACTGGAAATCAAAGATAAAGTGATCAACATGGGACTGGTCTTCTCTAATTGGAGAAAGAGGAACATTCTGAACCAGAACAGTACAGCATGCAATTGTGCAGCCTGTTACCAAAAAAAGAATCATCTCACTGCATCTTACAGAGGCATTTACATAGATAATGTAGATTTCATATGACTACTTTTAGATTATCTGATAGTAATAGCTGTGCAAATATTCACATTCTCCTAACAAGATGCTGATAAAAATTCAAATAAAAGGCATCACTAATTACTGCATTATTAAGGATTTATTTTATTTCTTTAATTTAGGTGGGAAATAATAAGAGCAGGGAGGCTTGATGCACTAATGCTTACCACCATCTGGAAACTCTTCCTTTAACAATCATTCTTCAGGAGATAACTTACCTGATTACTCTGAGAAAACGCATTTCGTATTACCTCTTCATCAAGTTGCCATGAAACATTCTTCTGTTATGCAGTTTATTGCTTGCTGTTTTACTGGAGCAACATTTATTACAGTCTTGATGCTCTGGTTGTTAAAAATGACCACTATGGTAAAAACTGTTTCTTGTTCCCCTACTTTCCTCCACCACCTTGCTGTCCTCCTTCCTGTTTACAATACGTGCAAAAGATTTTAGGGGATGGAAGGGATTTTCTTTCTCAACGTGTTTTATTTTAGAAATTTCAGGATCATTTAATTTCCTATTTTTTTTTCTGAAGGTCTTGAACTATAGAGGAGAGCAGTGGAAACTTTCTCAGACCTCAGCTTAAGAGGTGGTGATTTTTCCATTTTTAAGAAAGAGACCTTTTTCCCTGCGTGTTTTCCAGAGTCCGGGTTATGCAGAACACAATAACATAATTACTTTCAAGGTTTCAGTACAATCCTTTCCTTTTTGACTGCTCTTTGTCCTTTGTTGTGTTATGACATCATGTGGCTGTCCCACCATGTGTCTGTCGCACATGTGATAACATAAATTCATTTGCCTTCAGTTGTTCAAAGAGCCCCTTGATGGAAACTGGATCTGCAAGTCCTGCTCTAGGAAGCAAGAGCCAAAACCACTCCCTTTTGCTCTTCTTGTTTAGATGCTTGTTATTTCTATCTATGTAAATTCCTACCAGCAAAGAAGGCAGGACCAGTCCAGACCCTTGGTTAGAGATGAACATAGACATGTTTAATTTTCTTTCGCTGGAGCTGCAGTGAGGCGGTGCTGCTCACTCTCCTCCAGCCTCCCCGGTATAGAGGGAGGAAAAACTCCAGTGAGCGAAAGGATGCTGAATGGGCATGATGAGAAATCCAAGGAAAACAAATCAAATCAATAAATCCACACACACAATACCTAGCTAGAGTTTTCAGGTTTTATTTTTTACCAAATGCAACTCTATTTTAAGTATTTCACATTTCTTGGATGCAAAACTTAAATATATGTCCCGTAGAGAGGCCCAGAACAATAGCTCTGGTTTCTCTAATAAAATCTCGCTTCTGAGATTAACTCTGGAGCTAGCAGTGAGGTCAGTGTTTCATTTCATATAAGTCAGCTCATGCTGACAAGGGTCTGGCCTTCTTAGTGATGGGCCGTTTGCTGCTCAGAAGTGTGAGGAATGGCTTTCTGAAATATCGATAGCTTGCCTTCACTGGAGTTCATGACCAAATTTAGCTGGCGAGTATCAATGTGCTACAGCCAGACTGCGGGGCTGAGAGGCTCAGGCTTGGGCCAGCCGCTGAGGTCTCCTTCCTAAATCAAAGGCTAACTCTTCCATTAGTCTAAATCAGTGGTTTATAACGATGTCAAATGACATTTGTGTCAGAGTAGCCCAGACTACAGACTGGTCTTGGGATTTGAAAAGGAATAGAAAAATTAGGCTGCAGCCATTAGAATTCTTTTTTCATTTGGTTTTGTTGTGCGTATTTGTAAATGTGCCTATACACACATGCACATTTTGTTCAAAAAGTTGCATTTTGTTCCCATGGACTTGTGGCCCCGTGGCTGCCATTTAACATGGACCTAAGAGCACAGAATCTTCCTCCTGGTGTGGTTTGATTGACATGTGCAGAGATCTCACATAAAGGCTCTGGGATCCCGCTTTTCATCCATAAAAGGAAAGCAGGCAAGCTTCATCCCTGGCTAAACCCTTTGCACAATATACATCAATAATGAGGCAGCATCTATTTATACATTGCTCACTGGAAATGACTGAATTCAGACAGAAGTTGGTGAGGCAGCCTGAGCTCCACCAGCCTCCATGGAGTCTATTGTTAGTACCCAGGATGACTCCTCAGGCAAATGGGAAGGAGAGGCACGATTTGGAGCCTACCATGCCACGGGAGGAATTCCAAGCTTCCAGCTTGGTGTCTTCTCTCAGAGAAGGCCTTCTCTGGCTCTGCCAGAACCCGGCAGTCATGCAGGAGGAATGCAGGAGAAATGGTCACAAGAGCGCAGCGCTGTTGCTGCTCCCCGGGAAGTGGAATGCTGACTTGGGTTTACCCACAGGGTGAGGGCTCCCTGCCTTTCTTCATGAGAAAAGGACATGTCCAAGATGGAATGGGAGGAAGGCAGTTCTGCCTTCATACACACTGATTCTGTCTTGCCATATTGTTGCAGGTTTTCAACAATATTTCTTTACCTAAAAAAAGAAAGATGCAGTAAAAAAGCCCCGTCCAGCATTACGGCATTGGTTAGGTACATCTGTGTGCCGATTGTCCACCAACATGTGTCTGTGATGATGAAAACTTGCTTGTCTGTGAGATATTTATCATAAATAAGGTACTCAGAAACCCTTAGCAAAGCACAATCCAGACAGTACTTTTGCTCCATATCCTTTTTCACTCCTGCTTTCCTCTGTGGCTCTTATGTACTTTGCCCATATGCTCTAAAGCTATTTTGTTTTCAGTTTTATGTATGTTTTATGTAAATGAGAAGAATCAAGCTCCTCTGCTTGCTAAATTATAAATTGAGTGGAAATTGGCCGACTCTCTTTAGACTATGTAAGTTATACAAGATGTAAGTAATCAAGCTGAGCAGGCTGGGTTGGGGAGGGAAAACACGTCAATAGCGTGGGCCACGTGAGCTGTGTCCACGTGTCTCCGTGTACTGCTGCTTGCCTTTGCAGCCTCAAATATCTCTTTGCTCTAAAGTGCCAATCTAACTCCTTTTAGACCATTCTCCAACATGCAGGTTTATTGCCTCCTTTGGTAGTTTGCTCGGTATATTCAGTACGCCTTGTATAAATGAACTGCTCTTAAATGCTTGTTTCCACTCTCTTGCTTTAGGATCAGAGTAGATTCAGACTGCCTCCTCTGGGAGCACTGATTCATTTTCCTTCCCTTCTTCCCCTGTAAGTTAAAATGCCTGTTGATTTTAGTGCCTGTCTCCTTGGCTTACTCCCTGCTTTAGCTCTATTTCCCCTACCCCACACTGCTTTTCATATGCCTGAGTCTTTCCCTGGGTTATCTTTTCCTTAGTAGCCCACTGCAACCTCACAGAGTAGGACTGTGGTGCAAAAGCAGGAGCCTGGCAGTGGCCGGCAGCCTGTGAAACTCTGCCAGGAGAGCAGGGAAGTTGGTTGGTGTCTTGGGTCTTGGTGAGATGGTGGAGAATCTGCTGCAGGGCAGAAAAGACAGTCTCACTGTAGCCTGTTAGTGCACCAGTCAGACCAAGATTTTAGAAAAAGGAGCCTAAAATCAGATGCCTAGGCCTATCTTTACACAGCCGGGTAGGACTGGTGTTATTATAAGCAGATATGGGCATGGTGCTGCTCTAGTCTGAATGCAGGGTCCTCTGAAAACTGTCCTTGTTCAGATGCTTGCGACACACCAAACTACCCCAAGAGATGAGACACTGCAGCCTCAGCACAGACAGGCATTGGCTGCACCAGCATCCACATGCTGCCAGAGTGTCCAAAAGCACTGGCCAAGAGCAGCCTTGTGCTGCGGCCAGCAGTCTGTCCACCCCAGGAGCACCAAGCTACATCAGGGCAGAGCTCGGGCTAGCTCTGCTCTCTGTCTTTTAGCTCCATACCAGCCAGCAAGCAGAGTAAAACATCCTCAGAGAGGCGGTGTAGTGCAGTTCTCATCAACTGACCAACATTTTAAAGCCAGTGTCATGGAGACTGAATCCCCTTGCCATGTAAAATCCAGGTTAGAAATTTATTGCTGGTGGGGAGGAATTGTGGGCATTGGGTGGGCTCTGCAGGCATGGCCTGGGGCACAGACCTTTAGCAGGCAGCCTGTCCCCAGGTACTGCAAAGCCCTGTGTGCTCTGCTGACTCTGTCAGGGTTGAAGCGTGTGCTCAACAAAAGGAGATCCCAACTGAGTAGTCAGATGGCCTTCAGGAGTCTCAGGCTAGGACCCACAGGGCACAAATGCGATCCTCTCTGCTCAGGCTCTGCCCTGCAGTTATTTGAGTTTGGCCTCTCTTTCACTGAGTTCATAAAATACATAGTTTTTCTTTTAATTCATTAAATACTTTGATTCAGTGATATACCGTCAGAATGTGGTTTATCCTGTGCAATCAAATGTTTACTGAGGAGGATAAAATATATCCAACCTGCCTTTTTAGAGCTGCTTCTTTTACATCAAAGGGAAGGCATAACCTTTCGTTTCCTGGTGTGATTTTTACTAAACCTCTGCCTACTTTATTTATCAGGCCACATATAAATTTACTACCACTTGTGTTTCCAAATAAAAGACTCATAGGTTGGTAAGTAGTCTATAAGTTGAGCTGCTGTTCCTTGAAATTCATAAAAGGATAATTTCGATCCATGGAATCGCTAATTAAAGCTGCTTTTCAATACGCAAAAATTAAGTTAACAGTAATTAATGTAGCCAGCCTGGAACCTTAGGAATCTACTGCCAGCAAGTGCCTTTTGGTGCACTCAAGAGGATGCAGTTTGATTGTTGGCACCAACAGACAGGTTGGGAATTGTAAACATGGTAATTAGCAGTAAGTTTCTGGATCTCAACTTGCCAGACTGGCAGTCTGATTCTTGGAGTAGTTGTCGCATGGGAGGAGGGAAAAACAAAGTAAGGGAATTAGAGCAACCTTGCATTGCTCCGCCAACATATGCCACTGGACCAATGTTTTTCTTGGCAAAGATATCTGACAAGGCGCTTAAAAGCAGCATTGCAGCCCTACTGCAAACTGTGAACCTCACTGCAGGCGTCAACCAAGCAACTGTCTCTGGCTCTTCTGTTTAAACTATGAGTGTTGCTCCATGGTAAGGAATTTCAGAGTCTGAGATCCTTCCACTCCACCTCTGTGGTAGAGCATAGTGTTGATAAGGTTATCAGCAATAATGGGATTAAAAGAGTTAAAATCCAGCTTTTGCGGTAATCCCGGAGTATTCTATTGTTGAGCTATCAAAGATTAAGGTTATAGTAACCTTATTAATCCTTGGTGTAGTGTAAATAAAAAGGAAATGTCAACCTTAATTCCACCATGAAATTAAATCTTCACTTCTCTAAATGATGATTCAAACGCAGCTTACTGCAGCCAATGTGGTTTATGAAAATGCGTAACCCATGTGAATTTAAGAAATCCAATCTGAGAGACAGAGAGAAACGGGTGATAAAACATGACACTTGTTTTGTTTAAAATGAAAAAAAAAATTGTATTCATTCAGCTTGTGTGTCTGCAGAAACTATACCTAGAGCCAAAAAAGTATGCAAAGAATAAGGAAGGGACCGAATGCTCATGGTGTACACCCCTGTGAGGCAGAGAATGCAGCTGCCAGCCCACAGCAGAACAGCCATTCCTGTGCCAGAGAGCAGCCACAGCACTGCTGATGGTGACCCCATCCCTGTCCCCTGCTTGCAGGACACTGTGTGGCCTTGTTAGTGCTGCCCCAGTACCAGCGACAGGGTGCCCCGACACAAGAGCTTAACCAAGCATTGATCCACTTGTGCTTTCAGTGCCACAGACAACGTGATGAAAACCAAAAAATGTCAGAAATGAAACGGTTGCTGAACCTTCTGCAAACAGCAAGCCTTCACAGGTGCTGGTGTGAAGGGCACAGGTTTTCCTGGCTAAGCTGATTTCCAGGGCAGTGGGAGCTGCCTCTTTTGGCAATGCATGGTTTCCTCCTCACCTGTGCTGGGCACAGCCCCTACTCACTCTGCCCACTGAGGCTGAATCTATAAGTAGGTCTGAAACTTCCCTCTGGGACTAACTACCTGAAGAGAGGGAAGGACAGACAGCTGAGCTTTGATTAGAAGTCAATGGGATCTGGTCCAGGTAAATCTGTGTTTCTTTGTGAGGAGCGGGTGGGGAATTACAATAAGTAGAAGTGGGCTGAGTACCCTTGTTATGCTCTTTTGACTTGGAGGAGAAATAAAATAGTGGTAAAATGGGGTGATTCAGAATGATTCTGCATATTAAATATCTCAGTCTCTCACTCTGAGTCTAGCAGAGTGGTAGTTAAGTATCGAGGGGCTGCCTATAGCAGAAATTAGGCTCTCTGGAGGGCAAGAGACAAAGCCAGAGAAAAAGAGATGGTTTTAGTGGGGCTGTTCCCAGGGAAAGGGGCTTCATCACTTCAGCAAAACCTATCTGCCCCATAGTCTCTGCATGTCCTGGAAACTACTGGGTTTGTGGACTGATAGAGCTGGAGAGTGGGCATGTTCTGCGTCTTCATATTGTTTACTCCAGTTCTCATAAACTCTGATAAAGTTGCATAATGAAACTCAGGCTCATAAAAGAACTCATTTTAAGATGGTTTTTTTTTTCTTCTTCACTCACTGAATCATGCTCTTCTCTGGTGTGAATTGTCCCAGCTCCAGAGCATGCACCGGTTCAGATGTGCCCGCTGGGTCCTGGGCTGTCTCCATCCCCTCTACTGCTGCAATTGCTACCACAAACAGAAATTGGCTCGCTCTGGCTCTTCTTGTCTTTCCGCAGTGTAGGAACAGATAATGGGCCCATGGGGTTGTTCAGAAATATTGCTGGTTTCCAGTGCTAGCATAATGGTCCCTTCTAGGTAGTATCCCTTTCCTGGACAATTTCCCAGTAAAATAGTAAATGGCAACTGCAGAGCAGTAAAGGCAATGGCGTATTTGTTTGACTGACATTTCAGAGCCTGCAGAGCAAATGCAATTAGGATCCACAGTGTGCTGCAGTTTCCTTTCTTCATTTCCCTACCTCGGAAGAACTACAGTTAGGATCAGCTGAAGTCTGGTCCCTGCTACCTTAGAGTGATGGAGATGCTCCAGGAATGGACGGCAGCACGTGCCCAAGCCTGTGTGAGCACCCTTTACATTGGGAGCAGTCAGCACCTTGGAGGGCTCAGCTGGGACAGGAGCTGCTGCCACTCCCCTGCTGGCACTGCAGCCCCAGGCAGTAGTGATTTTGTTAGTAGGTGTGCATTTCCCCTGGACTTAGCAGAGCTGACACCAGGGTGGCCCTGTGGCACTCAGACCTGCACTTCTCACTGGGGAGAAATCTCTGGCCATGCCCACGGATCTGTGCCAAGCAAAGCAACACAGGGTTTGGGCTACCCTGGTGCTTGCCAGGGGCAACCGATGCTTTCTTTGGAGTATTGCAGGATCAGCAGTGGATGCACTTCGAACACTTTGATACAGACTTGGCAGCAGAAAGAAATGTGAAAAAACTGGTGGTAATCATTCAGATTTGCCTGAAGGAGGTAATTGAAAACAAATTGCTACTAAAAGCCACGGCCATGGTTAATTGTGGTGAAGCCCTGTGGGTCACTTACCTGTAGGAAAAGACTGCTAGAGGACAAATGGGGGTCAAAATTGTTTCTGCCCTGGTGGGGAAAGAGGGTCTCAGCCATATAATTTGGTTTGTAGGGTTATTCTGTAGCTCCTAGATTCTGACATGAAAATCCGTGCCTGCAGAGCAATGCTTTAATGGCTGGAAATAATGCAGCCAGTGATGGCACGGGCAGCTGTGGCTTACCTTGGTGGCAGGAGGGTGCCCAGGCTGTGTGGCATCCCTTCTGCCACGGGCAGGTCCGAGCTGACCCCCACAGGAGAGGCACAGGCAGCTGCCAAGTCCCCTCTCAGCAGGATGGAGTCTGCAATGTGCACAGAGCCACCACCCTACAGCCTGCTCCAGCTGTGAGTTTTACCTTCCATTTGGAACATTGCTGCCATGCATTGTTTTATTTGTTAGCAAATTTAAACATTGCAATGTCCGCTGTTCCTGGTGCTTCTTGGATGTCTGGACTCAGGCAGATGCCGATGCCTGTGTGAATTGATGAAGTGTTTTGCAGCGGGTCCTCTGGACACAGGGTCAGGGGAAGCCAGGGTGTGGGGTGGCATGGATCTGCTCCCTGGGTGTGACAGGAGAGGATCTGCCCTTGCTGGGCAGTGACTCCCCAGGACAAAACCTCTTTGTCTCTCAGAGAAGCTCTTTCCAAGATGCTATTGCAAGGTTTCAGGAGATGAAAACAATGATGAAAAGGATGATCTAATTTTTACTAAATTGCCCTTTTTCCAGATATTTTGATTCAGAGGTCCTGCAGGGTAAAAAAGATTTCTGCAGCTTCCTGTATCTGGTGACAAATTCCATACCAGCCTCTTTCAGGACAGATCCTTGCTCCAGGCTCTTGCATCTTTGCTTTGTGCTCAAGGAACTAAGTATAGGAGCATGCTACAGACTGTGCTGCTCTGTGTCCTCCCTGTGCCGACGTGCAAGTGGGAGAAAGACAGGACAGCATGAAAAATAGGAACCAAAGTTTCTTAAAGCAGTCTAAATGTGGGGCAACCCTGCTGAGGTTGTGATGTTACGTGAGCCTTGACTGAAACTGCTCTGAGGGTTGGGCCACCCCAACTGGAGCCTCAATTGCAGCATTTCAAAAAGGACATTAAAGCATACATATGTAGCACGAGTATTAGGATCTGAATACCCCTATCTAATCTGAGATATGAGAAGAGTCATCACCTGGCTCTCTTTGGAAGAGAGAGAACTATCATCCTTTGATAGTTCAACATACCCTTATATAGAAAACCAAAACATGCTGATTTGACTTATTATTCTTAGACAGCTTTTGAGAAGATTGGTATTTTAGCCATTTCTCTTCTTTTACAACAAAATACGCAAGTGCTGCCCATGCAGAAAAGCCTGTCCCCAAATAGTGAGACTGGTGTGACAGTGTTAGGGACATGCGATCATGCTCCCCTCTGTGGGAGTCTTGCCTGCACGAGAGCTGCAGGCTGTCAGGCTTTCCCCAGTGGAATGGCAGCTCTGCTGCACAGGGTACATGAGCAATTGCTCTTGTTTTTAACATGTCGGATCATGACTTGCTCCTCCATTCGGTGTTGGGTTGAAAAATACTGTCAAAATGAAAATACAGGAGCTGACTGAGAAATCAGTGAGTATGCTACCTGGATGCTCCAAATTTCGATATCGTGATTGATAAAGGATATAAAGTAGGTGACTCTTTCTTCAAGCCAAAAGATACTCCATTAATATGATGTAATTTGAACATGTTTGTTTCAAGAATACAGCTGTGTTTTACAGTCAGCGTGTGCACCTGTATGTGCAGGCACACGTGAACGGAATAACTGCAGTATTCCAGCACTGCCTGGAGTTAGGTGCTGTAGTAAGCTGGCAGTATGAAATGTACTACCAGCTCCCCACAGGGTCAAGCACAGTACCTCTACAACAGCGTGGAAGTCTGAGTGGTGCTGGGTGAGAATGTTTTCCCCCACATTAATGTGCAGGTGATAAATTTGTGATTTCACAATCCCCTTATTTTCATTTATTTCCTTTTATTTCTTTAAGCTGAAGGGAAAAAGGCAGGGGGGGGAAATAGGTCTCCTACGGAAGGAAAAGGTCTTGGCAGGACAACAGCTCTATGCATGCTGGTAAAGGTTAATGGATAGAAGGAGCTGCTGAACACAAGATGTGTGTGGTGGATGGAAGGGATCTACAGAGGGCCAGGTGGGGTCACCTGGGGCCAGGACCTTTGGGAGCTCGGGGAGCTTTAGTGGTCAGTGTGGTGGATTATTGTAATGAACAGATACAACCTAATCCCCCAGAAAAATAACAGAGAACCACACGCTCAAAGGCCAAGGCCATGGCCCCCTGGGTTTGCTCCATGCCACCAGTCCTCATCTCAGGGTGTGGTGCTGAGTGTTGGCACTGCTTTGCCTTCGTGTGGCTGTGCCTGGAGGCACAAGGGGTGCTGGGGACAGCCAGGGTCTGTGCCAGGGCCTGGGCAGGCAGGGATGCCACCCGTGACCAGTGCGGCAGCAGCTGGGCCCTGGGAGGCTGTGCAGAGCTCCTGGGGCAGCACGGCTCAAAGGACGGGGCTCCGTGGCACCAGGGCCCCTGGGCTTTTGACCTCGGATTTTCTCTTGCATATGCATAAAGCACAGTGTGGTGTAAGGGGGTTTCCACGGAAGGAAACTAAGGAAGCCAGTAAATTATTTTCTATGGGAAAAGTTTATACTAATAGTATTTGCACTAATATAATCTTAAAAGTTTAGTGATTTTTCTTTCCCAGAAATTTAGTATTACCTTTAGAATACGAGAGCAGGAACTTACTGGAAATTGTAGGAGAGAGGAGTCTTGGTTAAAGAAACTGCAGCTTAGGACCTCTCTCTTTAGGAACTTTCAATCTTTCTACTGATGGATTCCAAATAGCCACTCTAAAGCTCTGAAAGTCTGAGTATGATTTCCAGAGAATATATCCATACAATGATTTAAGCCTGATATTCACAAGACAAAAGCTTTTGTTGCATTAAATTAATCCTTGCAGTTCTCTGGGTTAACTTGCTGCTCAGTGAAAAGCTGGGGACACCAGATTGCCGAGTGGGTGAGGAAAGGTAGAAGGAATTGGTCTGATGAGCTAAGGAGTCACAGTCCAGTACTGTAACCCCTGCAGCACCCTCCCTGCCCAGCACTGTCCTTCCAGGCAGGATTCAAGCCTGGATACCTCAGTTTTCCTGCCCAATTATATGGAATGAGATCAGGAAAAAAACTGTTTACTACAGCGTGTTCTAGTTTTCGGATCCAAACAGATTGCTGTACATTGGGTGTGAAACTCCCTAATGTTTTAGAAATTATGCTGGAACCTCTCTGACTGACAGCTCTGAGCAAAGCACTTTCTGGGGTTATGTAAATGCCTAAAAAGAAATCTAACCCCAAATCTTCATTGTGTAGCAGATTTGAGGCCTGTGAATTCTAGGCACCGCCAGATTTTAAAGCCCTGCTGCTACCTTACATAAATACTCATAAATTCTTACAGCAAGTGTCCTAAAAAGATCTTTGGTTGCCCAAGTGAGCTAGAAGAAGGCATTGCAGGGCTGCCCCATCTCTACTGGTCACAAGGTACATGCAGTTCTGCCCAGGGCTGCTCCAGCAAGAGCTGGGAACCTGCCCCCCGTCACGTCCAGCTAGAACCGCACATACCAGGATCACATCCCAGGCAGAGGAAGGAAGTTATTTTCATTTATGATGCCCAGTAACAGGACAAAGAGACCTTTCCTTCTGTGTCTGTGCTCTAGCATGACGCAGAAACAATTTTAAGACATGTTTATAGATTACACCCGAGTGTTGCAGCCCTTGCTATGAATCTCAAAAGTGTATTTGAGATTTATTAGTATTGGGCTGCTTCTGACACAAGGGATGTGGGGGACAAAGAGCAGCAGCTTCTGTGCTATAAGGAAGCATAGAAAAACCTGTCAGTACACTTGTAATTTCATGCTTCTAAATGTTGTTATCCAAATGCCATTGTACTTGCAACTATTCTGCGTGCATTAAATCTGAGGTGAAGAATCCTATCTCATATTAAAAATGTGATAGTAGCATTATAGTCTCTCTAATGTTTTTGTGAGAACTCTTGTTAGCTCTTATTGCCTTATCCTTTGTGCGACTTAAGGCAGAAAACCAAGAGCATACTGCATTTTAAAATGTTCAGAAAGATGTGCTTAAGTTAATAGAAGTCTTTATTTTCAAGGTTTGAATAGGTCTGTAAAAACAAGGGGATTGAATAATGGCAAAGTTGGTGTGATAGAGCTCACTAAATAATGGTTGTGATTAATTTTGTAGAATTGTTCATGAATAACTGGCAAAATGTTTTCCGTATGCGGCAACTTCTGGAACGAGCTGACTCATTATTGCATTTAAGGGGTGGTACCTTAAGTTGTGATCCGATACCTATTAAAAATTGCAATTGATTTATTATTTTGGAGAGATTGAATCGGGGTGCTAAAGAACCTGTGACATTTTTCAAACAAGATACCTGTTGTTTCCTTACTTTTTTTGCTGCTTATCCAAGGCTAGGTAAGAAATCAGCACTAAATTACAGCTTTACCCACTTCTCCTCTCCTGAAGGGAGCAGAGAGGGACAGAACACCCGAGCAAAGAGAAAAGATAGAGGAGGAAAAGGGCAGAAAGGAATGACTGGAAATAGCAGACAAAGAGAAGAAATGGGGAAAAAAGCAGAAAGGAAAGAGAAGCAAAAGGAGACGAGAATAAAAACTAGGAGAGCGCAGGGGCTCATGTGCCCCATGGCTGCCCTAATGAGCTGCTGCTGGTCACAGCCACTGTCTGATGTTCATCCACGTTCCGCTGACCCGAGGTCTACAAGGAACATGAGTAAGCACCAGTTCCCAGCTAAATCTCAGCAGGTTTATTGTTTACCAAACCGTGACAAAAGATGAAGTAATGTCCTATCTGGCCACACACTGGGCTGGAGGTCTTCTTTCTATTTTATTTTTTTTTCTAAGAGGAGAGCTAGCTGATGTTTCTTGCTACTGTCAAAAAGAAAAAAAAAAAAAATCAGTGATTGTGATTTAGAGGAGCTAAGTATTTAAAATAAAACATACATTCATTACTTTCACATAAAGATTCAGTGATAACCAGATGACTGAAATCAATGCATCCTTATCAAAGCCCAAAGATTATTTTTGTAAGGTGTCTGCTCTCATTGCACCCTCTTACAATTACAGATGGGGACAACGAAAACACATGTTCTATGCAATTACTTGCTGCTGCCTTATAAAAAGCCAAAGCCTATTAAACTTCAATACAGAGTAAACTAATAGTGTCCTTGTGAAAAAGCAACTTGAGGGGTTTGCCCTACTACTGATAGTAAAAGCAGACCTGTCAGTGGGATTCAGCCTTCATAAAAAGCTAGGTTAAGATAAGATGTGAAAGAGTTTGGCTTGGCATTTCCAACCCGTTAAGAATGAATTCTGGACTTGGGCTGGGAAGAGTTAAGAGCATATCTTCTCTAAATCCTTATTTTATGTTTTGGAGAGACCAGTACTCTCGTCCTCTGGTAATCAGAAACATCACCTACCCTCGGACAAAGAGTAGAGATCTGATAAATGCTCTGATCCAAATTTGTGCTTTAGTTCCCTTATCATCAATACAATTTTAAAATCATGTTTAAGAGGAAGTCCATGCGTTCCTCACTGGGCAGGAATAACCCATTGGGTCTGCGTTAACGTCCTAGGCACAGTGCTTTGTACAAACCAAAGAATAAAAAGAATATTTCAGGAAAGCCTTAAAGAGAGATGATGCAGTAACTGCTTCTGGGATGTTAAAAATACTGCTGTGCTTCCAAGCTACTGCGTGAGCCTGACTGCAGTGTCTGGCTCGGGGTGACTCTGTGGATGGCACTTTCACAGATATTAGCAATGCAGAGTAGTCCCAAGCAGGTCCTGAAATTTTAACATGTGATGAGGCCAGAAAGTAGTTTGGTGCAGTGATAATGATTTATTTAATGCAACTAATGTATGTAAAGATGCATCTGAGACAGTGTGGAGTCTGCCAAGAGCACTTTCTTGGACACCACAGTGATCAATCCAGGCTGGAGGTTGAAGTACAGGTCTGTGGGATCAAGCTACTAATTTTTAGTGGGTTTGAGCTGTTCTTAAATAAACTTTCATTAGTTAAGGTGGCACCACTAAGTCTACTTCCTACTGAGGAAGACAGAAAGAGCATCTACAACAGTAATAGTTCAACACAAATTGATTTAATGTCTGGAATAATAGAGCTTGGATGAGGGATGAAGGAGGTGGGCAGAAAGAGGTGGAAACAGAGAGGAAGAAAGCCCAGCTGGCTGCGGACAAAGGAGAAATGTGTCTCCTCTGTTTTCTTCTGTCAGCTGAAGCACACCATGTTGCACACAGGAGCAGGGAATGCTTGTGGCACACCTGTGAAGCCATTCTTGACCTTGTGACCTGTTTATAGTGGCAAGTGAACAGCCCCTGGGTGAAGTGGGTGTGCTGCCTTTTACACCCGTTCAATGTCTCACTCCACAACTGGGACCCACCACAGGGTCCTTCAGGCTATGGTTTACTGAATGGTCTGCTAAGGGGCTTAATTATGGTCTCAGATTCCCAAAGGTTTTTCTAGTCTGTCTAAAATATTTATGCCTGAAACAATTCAGACCTGTTTATATCTTTTTTTTTGCCTGCTGGGTAAAAAGTAGTTTGGCTTTTACAATGTGTCTGTATACAGGGTTTTAGTAGCTTGGATTGCTTTTATATGTTTATAATGAAAGTAACAGCCCCTTAAAAATTGGATTATTGATCATGGGAAGACAGTAGATATTTTTAATCTTAGAAGCAAGACTACAAATAAATCAAATTATATGAAGTATTTTATTTAAAGGCATTTGATTTTATTAAAACTGCTACATCTGGTGTTTCCATAAACAGAATAATTCTTTTCCTTCATATGAGGGTTCAGAGGAAACCACGGTAGGAGGTAGTCCTTCTCCCTCACTAAAGCCCACCGATGTCAATAAGTCAACATTAGGCTCTTCCCAAATTGCAAAAAACCACTGAAAGATTCAAAAGTAAGGATTTGGATGGCTGCAAAATTCCCATTTCAGCTGATAAATTATCTGCAGGAGTTGTGATCCTTTTGCACAGAGGCACATGATCCACTGAAAAATGCACTGAAAATGTAGGACTACCATCCCGTGCGCCTGTACGTACACCCATACATACGTATGATGTGTAGTTGAGCATGTGTGTAAGTGCGTGTATGCATATTTCTAAACCTAAATACCTATGTACGTATTGCACTGCCATGAAGCACCAAAGGCTGCTTTTGGCCCTGCAGTCTGTGCCACTTCTGTGGATGTCCTGTCGCACCAGTGCCTGTAGCAGTCTCGCTGACTGTCCTGCTTGGAATGTAGCTCTTCTTACCCAAGTGATGATGAACTGCAGCACAAACAACCTCCCCATCCTTGTTATGACCAAGTGTCTGAATTTGGGGGTTTGTTTGCATGTTCCAGATGTTTGCTCTGCCAGATTTGACCACAGGAATGTGAGGCCAGTGGGCTGAGCCTCGTGAAGCAGAGAAGAGCAGCATTTAGCCTGGAGTTTGCACCTTCCATCATTTCCAGGGGTGAGGCAGAAAACTGGTTTCTCCCTGGGAGAAGTCAAGCAAAGAGGAACTATGCATTCGAGGAGATGGGACTGTGTGAATGCCAATGGTCTTTGTCATTAACCAGGTCTCCTCAAGCTGGCTGAGGAGCTGGCAGGATCTGTCGATTAAATCTCATGCCTTCAAAAGACAGGAACAAAATCACCATTGTGACGTTTTGGCAAAGCAAAATGTTTTTGTTTGCTGGCAAAGGTTTAACTCGCGTGCAGCCGTGCTGCCCTCTTAGGATGTCAAAGGAAGAGGCTTTGCAAGTCAAATGCTGCCTGCCTCACCATCCAGTGATGAAGTGTTCCAGCACCAGAAGTCACCTTCTGTGTTCAGCTGAGCTCAGCTGGAATCGTGCTCTCTGGCTGTGCTGTTAAGCAGCTCTGAAGATGTTATGGGTGCAGATCTGTGCTGTTGTATTTCAAGTGATCATAAAAACTCACTGGATAAATTGAAAAAATGTGGCTTTTCATTGTAGCAAGTTTGGACTGTATAAGTAACTCTACCATTGTGCTAAGGCAGCAGATGCAGTCAGTGTTTGGAGGAAATGGTTTGTGACCCAAAGATGCTTTCCAAGAGATGTAACCAGGAAAAAAAGATGCTGGGGGCTCCTTGTGTCAGAGTAACACTGGTGGGACAGGCAAGGGAAGCAGAAGGATCAGACAGTGGGAGAGAGTGAACAGAAAGGTGCAATGCAAACAGAAAACCCCTTTGCCATGCTTCAGGCTTACTCTTGTGCTCAAAGCTACGGGACAAAATGCAATAGCTCCAGGAAAAGCCCTTTCCTGAAGACCAGCAGAGCATGCCAGGAGGGTGCTGCAGCCACTGTCTATGCAGCCAAAGTGAGGAGCAAAGCCACGATCTCATGGGGTTGGGCTGCAGGGTCAGAATCAAGATCTGCATCACCCTGAGAGTTGGGTCCGATGGGTCCCCAGAACCAGGGAAGGCCCTCACGCCCTCTCTGCCCATGGAGGGTCACAACCAGCTGGGATAGGGTACTGTTGGATGCTGGGATGGACGCTCACCACACAAGCACCACATCAAAGCTGATCCTTAGCCAAGCAAACGTGGATGGGCTGTTACTAGAGTGTTTCAGTCCCTGAGCAACTAGCCCTGGGAATATGTGTCTGCTGGTGCCCTGAGTGTGAGCTGTGACCTGTGTAGGGTCCAGGGTAGAGGGCCAGGACACTCCCCCAGGCTCTAGACCCTAAGGAAGGGCAGCTGTGAGTCTTGGCAAAAAGCCAAGCTGGTCTTGCATAAATTCTCTGGTGGTTCAGGCTGGCCAAACTAAGCATGTCCCTTACCTTGGCTTCGTCACAACTTCAACAGAGGTCCCAGGTGTGGGTCAGAGCTGGCTCCTGGCTGCCCCTGTACAGGGCACTTGCTGGGGCAAGGAAGGGCGTGCAGACATGGAGCCTACCACTGTCAGGGCTTGGCCATCATGCTCGCACCTGGCTGACTCGCTGAGGAGCCCCCTGGGCAGCAGGTGGACACAGCCTCTGTTCCCTGCTGACCTGCTCCATACAGAGGGCTGTGCTGGGCAGCCATGCTGGGGCCATGGCTGCTCCTGGAAGGAGGAGAGATCAGAGGAGGTACCAAAGGGAGGGGAAGAGTGGACTGGGAGAAGGGAGCAGGTGATAAACCAGCTCCTCGAGGCAGGGCCTGAGGTTGATATGCTGCTGTGGTGAGCTGCAGTGCCTGACAGGACTTGCCCCATGCCAAGGGTAGGTCAGCTTTCCTTTGACTCAAGAGGGTGTTGGGGGGTGTGTTTACTAGGCCCAGAAACCAGTCACTGCTGCACTGGGTCTTTACACGGTCAGTTGTGGTATCTTCTGCTGCCCTGTGATCTGCAATTTCTATTTTATTATTTACGTGAACTCAGGCTCTTGAGTCTTGGGGGAATTTCACCTAAGTAAGCACTGAGCAAATTTACCTTCATTCAAATCATAAGCACAAACACCTTGGACATAGTTTTTCTGCTACCGGGGTTGCTGTATTACTTTGTATAGATCCTTTTTAAATAAGTTAATAAACCCGGCAGCACAAGTCCATTGACTCTCAGCAGAACACTTCTCTCATTCCTGAGGTCCCTTTCACTGCCCGTTTGTATATTAGCACCATTTGTTAGCATCCAGCCAGCTTTTCTCTTTAGTATTACCACACAATGTGCTTTCTTTTGTAGTACCTAAAGCTTGTGAGATAACTCAGTTTGCCTCCCAGTGGGGGAGAAGGTATCTGTAATCTGTGTTTCGTGTCTTGAGTCTCTTGAAAGGACTAGAAATCCCAAAAGCAGTAACTTGTGGGTTTTCTGTCTTAGAGAATTAGGATGTCTTTGCATTACTGAGCAGGCAAACACTGAGCAGTGCTTGATCAATAAGAGGCATTGCCAGGGGTCTGCTATAGTCTACCACAGCTGACGGTAAGTGTTGCTATAGGCTATGGAACTAGGAATATAAAATGTCAAATGACAGTAATAATTCATGCATCCTGGGACATATAAAACCAACAGCATGTCAATAGCTGTGGCACGCTCTGCAGAAAATATGCAGGATTTAGACGTTCCAGGAGTCTGTTTTATTTTAAACCACACTTTCCTTGGTGAAATATAGACTTTCTCTGTTTGTTAAAAGCATTTATTTTCAGTTTCATGTTGCTACTTCTCTATTAACATTCTAAGAGCCACACAGCTCAAAAGGGGCCCTGAGATTCAAAAAGCAAAATATATGTATTTACTGAAGAAAAACACATAAAATATTTATAAAACAGAGGGTGCAATACTATTTGAGATTCATGGACCATTTCAGCATTCATAAAAGCAAATATGGTTCTCATGTTGGCTTCACCTGGAATCAGACTTTACTAGAGAGGTTACCCAGGAGGTACCTGCCTTAAAATGAAACTTATTACAATCATTAATTTTACATGGAAAATCATTACATTTTACATGGAAAGCAGAATGTCTTGTGAAATAAGTAAGAACTTCTCCAATATTCATCTTCTTTAAAAATACTTCGGGATAATTAATATCGCTTGTCTTTTATGAAAAGATACAGAAGAAGGTGAATTACTGCATCTAGGAGGATACAGCAGGCATAAGAAGAAAGACTGTGTGTATCTGATACTTGTTCTCCCCTGTGCCCCTGGTGCTTGGGAACCTAAAAGTGATGGGTGCTGTTTTACTGGCTAAGGCCCCCACAAAAATTCTTCAGATGAAACTTTCATGAGAGAAGGGTAAAAATATATTTGAGCAGCCCCATTCTTATGCTTTCAGCTGTTTGCTCCTGTGCAACTCAGCTGTGGGTTGTCAGGCCTCAATTTGTCCAAATCTGCCTGAAAGTAGAAGAAGAAGAAGAAGAAGACAGAGAAGTTGCATGTCACTCATGATTATATGAATATAGGGCTTAATGTACAGGTAATACTTCTAAAAGAATGTAATATATTAACTGAAAAAAGGGAGAAGGAAAAGCACCACAAAGAAACCCACTACGCATTTTTGAAATCTCCCCCTGTGAGAGGCTGAGGATTCAAACACTTATGAGTGTTCTGCTCTTCCATGTGACAGCAATCCCTCTGCTTCAGAGTTGCACAGTCCTGGCTCTCAGTTGTCTACTTGAGAAATTTTTTAAAAATTATATATTAAAAAAAATTCTTAAATATAATTTCCATATTATTTGAAGACCATAAAGTGGTTTTGGTGCAGTGGACCGCACCTATATAGACAGGCACTAATAGATATTTTGGCATAGCTTGCTGAAGCTAGAGTGAGACAGAGACTATGATTAAAATAAATAAAAAGCAAAATTAATCCTGCTAACTGCCTGAGACCTAAGGAAAGGGATGTCTTTGTTCTGACGAGAACATCTTGGCTCGTTCTGCTCCTCTGGCTTGGTTTGGGGAGGATGTATTTTACAGTCCTCCCATGATACTTGGCAAATATAAAGCTATCACATTGGATCCTGCTTCTCTTTGTATTAAAAGAATGTCTATGGTGTTTATGTTATGGGAAAAGCGTGCTATTTCTACTTATTGTATTTTCATTGTCTCTTTTCTTATGACTGTACTGTTTGCCAGCAGCCAAGGGGCCACTTTGATGCTTGCTTTGATGCCATGGTTTATCGTGTTGCACAGTTGAGCCTATGGTTTTCCTTTCAAATCAGAGCTGGCATACTGGGTGAAAAAAAACCAAACCAAAAATAAAGCTTTTCTATAATTATGGTTATCTCATAAAGTCTGCATTTGTTACAGCTGCTGGGGTGTTGGAAATCGGTGTTTGTAAATACCTATATAGTCTGATTTGTTTTCAGTCTCAGAGATGTTTTTGCCTGCCTGTGTTCCTCACCCCTGGCCACTCGTGCAAGCAGCCTTGCCTACCTGCACACTGAGCTGCACTGCCTTGGAAAGATACCAGCCTGTTACCTAGGTTATCTGCACGCTACAACTTACCTTGTTCTCTCTTCTCACTCTGAGGGATTAGCATCCAAAGAAAACCGAATTAGTCTTGTATCAATTCACCCAGGAAAGCGAGTAGCCAAACGGACCAGAGCGTTCCTGCTGGCAGAAGGGAGTGCAGAAGGAGGCTGCAGGGTGTGTTCTTTGCGTGCTGCGTGCTGCCCAGCTCTGCCGCGCTACTCTCAGGGGTACACGGTGTCACCGTGGGCCCTGCTATGGGGAACCAGACTCTCCTGTGCCTGCAGGAAGCCTCACTCGCTGGCTGCGTGCTCCATGTGGCAGCGCCAGTTAGGATGTGTGTAATACCCACTTGGATGTATCTGTTGCTTTTCTCCATATGTCTTGTGGCCATCTGCGAACTGATGAGGAACCATTCTGTTTCCATTTTGCTGATGGAAGAGGAGAGGCTTTGAGATGCTGAGTGATTTGTCCAGGATTATGTAGCAAATCAATGGGAGAAAAGAAGATCAGGCCATTCCACACAGGAGTGCCTTTAACTGTCTCATGGGCTTTCTAGGGAAAGGCATGCAGGTCCCCAAAGAGGCCGCTTCCAGGAGTGTTCCTCCATTATTTCTGTCAGATTATTGCTGTGAACAGTGGAGAAATGCAAAATGTATTATTCATCTCTCCTACTCCTAAAATCAATACCTATCAAAATACAAATACAATTTAAATCAAAGGGCACTTATTGAGTGCAGATCCTACTAATTAGGTATGATTTCCCAACAATTTCTTAAATTATTTATCCAAGGGATGGGTGGAAGGCACTTTATATGTCCCAGAGAGAATATTATAAACCTCTTGTCAGGATACAGAAAATGTGAAATGTAGTGCAATGCAGTGTGATTTGTTACCTTGATGAACTAATGTAATATCAATAGACATCAATCTGTGCAAAAAAAAATCTGTCTCATCATAACATCTAACAAGTTATGTCAAAAGTCAATAACCTTGGGAAATGGACACGTATCAGTGAAGGTTACAGACTTTGCTGCTAGCAATCAATTAAAAATGTAATACCCACTTGTAATGGAAATTACTACACCATCACCAAAAAGGAAGTTTACATCATAGATGGACATTCGTCATAAGAGCAGCTCCCTTCAGGCTGGCTGTTGGCTCTGTAAGCAATTCCACTGTGATATATGGCTATTTTTTTTTTCTTATGCTGGTATTGCTTAGTCTAGCCCCATAATCAACATGCAAACAATATTTATGCCATATCTAGTTAAACATGTTTTTAAAACTTGTACAGAAAAGAGACAATGGTTTTGAAGATTTTTGTGTACAAATTAGGAAGCAGCTCTCCTGTAAAATGAAAGATTTACAATTGTCAGTCAATAATGTAGATCAATGTTCTTCAATTTTTAATAAGGATTTTTCTCATGCAGCTTCTTTGGATCTTAATTTTCAAGCTTATACTCCCATCCATACAGCAGATCTTAAGATTCCATCACACCAACCATGTGTCAACTGAAAATTCTTGGTCCCATCACATAGATGTGATACCCTCTCACCAAATCCTTTCAAATCAGTGATTTAAAAGAACAGTATGAAATATTATATAAGTTTTCTCCTCAGTTTTTGAAACTGATTGATAAAATATTCACTTTTTAGGCATTTTACTTCACCCTTGTCATCTGATAATAATTTCAGGGTAAGTGTAACTTTGAGGCCAAAACTAAATATTTAAATGGGGAGGAAGGTCCTATGGCTTCAAAGACAGCAGTATGTGAGCAGCTGAAGTAAAACTATCAGAGTAATTCAGAGCTTAAACTTTTAGCTTGGTGCTTCCTTCTGTAGTCCTAATGGTGATCAGCTCCCAGGAAAGCCATCAGGAGCCTGAGCAAAAAGCTGTAGTGGTCCAAAGTGCCCGTGTGGTTCAGCTGCTGCCGGCAGCCTGCGATCGCACGGCAGCGTCGGCAGTACTTAAGTGCAATTGTGCAAGCGGGGATGCAAGGCAGTGCCGTAATTCAGAATTTCATGGCATTTTAACGCACAAGTCAGAATTTTAATGGTATTTCAACCTTCCTTATTAGTTGCACAATAAGTGTCTTTCAGCCAGTGTTCTGCAAGTTCCTTCCTGGTGGTCTGCAAAAGACACGGTTTGAAAGTCAGAGCATTGGAGGTGAATGCTGGATGTGTGGAAATGGATCAGTGTGCTTGAATTGATGGGAGGAATACGGCATTCTGAAAAAACACTGCAATAAGATAACATGGGATAATAAGAGTAGTAGACAAAAGTATAAAAAAGCACGTCATGAGTAAATTGAATATATAGGATAAATTCACCTCCAATTATTCAGCCGTCCTGCTTGTATTTTTGTTGGTTTTAATTAACAACAGTTTGCCTGGTAGGTATGAAAACAAAGTTCAATCCCAGAGTGTTTGAGTTAGAACTCCTAGCTGCATCAAGTGAAAATAGGCAATACTACATTTAATGTTTCGCATTTTCTCATTCCATTTAAATGTGAATGAGCTATCTGGAAGAAATATCAAACATTGAAGATACTGTTTAGTGGTACATACTTCTTATCTTCACTCTTTTCTTCTGTCTAATGCCTTTCATACATGCTTAAAAAGTGTGTGATTGTATATGTGATCATATATTAGTGACTGCAACGGTTACCTAAATTAGGACCATGGACTAATTTTATTTTAAATGGAGGTTAGGAGCACTTCTGTTTCAAACAGGTTTGCGATATGCCTTTTGTGATTTCAAATCACATACAGTAGTGACCACCTAAGTGAGCTCCTACACACACAACTACTTATTTGCAACAGTACTAACAAATGCATCTATAAAATGTCACTAGCATTTTGGTGTTCTGAAATAGATTCATCCTCTCCCTTCCCCTGGAAAATTCAGCCCTCTGTTATTGTGTAGCGGATACTAAAGAAAAGCATATGTTCTTCCTCATGGAGGATGTGTTATCTACTGTATAACTGTACTTGAGAGATATTCTATATTTTGCCTGGGTCTCCCTTTGAGAGAGGTGTAATATTTTTTTGGAGTTGTAAATAACACTGTTTTCTAGCCATGAATTGTTATAATTCTATAAGATTATGAATATAATTGAGGTAATAAAAGCAAAGCAAACAGTCTAGATTATATCTCTGGATTGTATTCACAGGTTAGAAGTGTGTGGTTTTGCTGTATATCACATTGATTTTGGAAGAGTGTAGTTTGGAAACGATCACACATGGAAGACACCAGCTGAGGGGCTATACCTTACATATGAGCCTACATCAAATAGCTCACTTAGCCTTTTTCCACAGATGTCCTTTCCAAAGATTAAGGTGTGTACAGCCTGCAGGTATCTACAGTGGGCAAAGTGAAAGTAAACAAATAGAAATGTGTTCATTTGACAAATTTCTACCGTAAATTATTTTACCTTAAACTGTGGAAGGATCAAAGAAAAGCTTTGCAAAACAGCTTCTCCATCACGGTGCTGGGGGGGCAGAGGATTGCAGCGGTGCTGCCTGGTCTCTGCTGAGGTGCAATCTGCACTGCACCTGTCCTGTGAAACAGGAAAGTGCTGCTATATTTAATTTTCAAAGAGAGAGCTAAGACATGGACAGAAAACATGGGACTTGTCTGCACACCTAAGGGAACTCTACAAAAGCTGAGGGGTTGAAGAAAGCTTTGTGGAGCCCGTGGCTAATAACCTAAACCATTAGACCATCCTCACAAAATCTGTGTTGCCAAGTCTGTTGCCACTGAAATCTGAAATCAAACATTAGCAGCCAAGAACATCATGCTAATTAATTGCCTCAGGAGGACACAATTTCCAAGATCTAATGAAAGATGGAATCCAGCTCCCATATGTCCCGTTTGATAGCCCAAGAAAACACGCACACATTTTGCAAAGAAACAGTGACAAATGTCCAAGTACTTGTCTCTCAGCTGAAGAAAACTAATCACCAGGCCCAGGGATAGAAATGGCTGCTCATCAGCACCCAACCTGAAAAGCCAGCCCAGGATCTGTCGCTGACGAACCGTTTTCATTCAGAATGTTGAAGGCAGCTTCGGAAGGTGACAGCTGAGCACCAGAGCACCTCTGTTCTGCCCGCGGAACAGCATTACTCCTGCCTTGCATGCAGCTACCCTGTCACAGTGCTGGTTTATTTTTAAAAAAATAATGAGAAACAAAGAAAAGTTAGCATGTCACATTCTTGACAAAATACTGGGGAGAAGACAGAGGTATCAGTGTAGTCACAGATATGTGCCAGGGCTGCCTTGCTGTGCTATAGGCTTGTCCTTGCCTGAACTTGACATTCCTGTAAATGGGGTGTTTGTGCCAGAATGACAGTGGTGCGTAGCCCCAGGGAAATGGTGAGGGCTGGAGAGCCTCAGCACTCCTGGGAGACGCAGGCCTGTCTGTCTGTGGAAGCAGAACCCCATTGTGAATGGGAGTGTCCTATCTCTGCGTGGCTCTAAGGCATACGGAATTGTTCAGCCAGCTTAAAGACAGAAGGTTTCTTTTTAATATTTATTGTTTGAAGGATCTTTACATGCATGAGAGCATCTGCACTATGTAAAGACCGCATGCTGTTGTGGCTGTACTCACAGCCTGCCACGTTCAGGGAGATGCAGGTGTCATCTCCAGGCACGGGAAGCTCCTGCTCCTGCTTTGCTGGTGTGAGGTGTTTCATGCAATTCCCTATTCAATTCTCTATTCAAAGTTTGTTTGAATAGAGTTGAACGATCAGCTTGTTACAGCAGACCTGACCCTGTGGCATGAACGTCTTTTGCTCACCACAGCAACAGCCCCAGCCTGACTCCCACGCTCAGAGGACGGTAGGGAACCTCTTGGTGCCCACTGAGCAGACTGGGAGGCCCAGTGCAAACAGGGAACACAGTTATAGAGCAGGACTGTGACAGACCTTGGTGTCTAATCCAGGACTTCCCAGAGATCCCTTGTCCACCCAAACAGCATTACTGTTTGCTAAGCGGTCAATTCTTGGAAACATACAAAATTTTCACTTTTCTCTTTCACATTTTACATATGATTCATGTGAAACTTCTAATCTAGAAAGAGTATCTTGACACCCTGTTCAGTAAAAATGGGCATGAGGAAAGCAGGTACAAATTGCTCAGCAAATTTTCACCCTAAATATTGAAAAAAATATATTTTATTCTGTCTATCCTGAGGAGATTAAAGTGAAAAAAAAGAAAAAAATAGGAAGGTCAAGGTAAGTAATTGTAGCACACCATCTATTGTGTATTTCCTCAAGCTCGCTCCAGTTGTACAGAATAATGGCATTTCTGAACTTCAATAACTTCCACCACAGAAAGGCACAGCATTTTGACAGGACTCAGTAAATCATTTAAAATCATAAGGGCCATTATGCAGACTGTGTGATAAAGTTAGAGACAGGGTATTTTTCTGCAATTGGTCTTCAATTCCACTCTAGATTTTAGGTGACATAAAGCTCAAAAGGAGCTCCTGGTGCTACTCTCCCAGAGATGAGATCAACACTTACGAGTACATGTTTTGATGACACAGCTCAGAAAATTGAAGGGATTATTATTATGGAAGGACCAAGGTGATAAGTACTGTGTTATATATGAATAACTGTCAGTCAGACAAGCCAAGAAAGGTCATAATCCATTATATTAATGTCATAAATGTTATCACAAACTGACATCAGGATGGTAAACTGGGATTCTTGCACTTTTTAAAGTGCTGCTGTTCTTAAATGACACTGTCCTGGAAAGACATGTTTATATTAATTTTTCTCTCAAAATAAAAGACTTTATAAAGATTTTCAGCAAAACAGAAGTAGTATTTTAAATATTTATTTGGGTTTTTAAAATTTTTTTTTTAGAAGAAACTGACTGAATTGTCACAACAGTATCCAAGATACCATGAACAGATGAAAGAGGAGAGACACAATAATTTCTGACTATTTACTGTCCCCCTTTGTTTTATTTGAGCTGTAACTTTCACACGTCATACAGACACGCTCCAGGGACCACTCCAGCTGAGGGTAAGAGAAGCAGGAAGGCAGAGGTGGAAGTTCCTGGTCTGGCTGCTTACTGCCCCAAATCAGGACTGCACCCTTCTGTAATTCACTCCCTTGACATTAATATTTTTCCCAATATCAAATATGAACCGAGGTGATACTCAGGAATGTGTGACAGTGGAAATCGTATTTTATGTCTTTTGTGTTGCTGAGCATTTTCACGCCCACAGAGAGCAGGCAGCTCAATGGATGTCACCAGTGCACGGCTCCTCTGAATTCAGCCCAGGGCTCCCACAGAAGGATCACCAGGGATTCAAATGAGACTTCTTGCCAGCACCATGGAGTGCTCCATCCATTGCTGACCAGTTAAGAGCCAGGAGTAAACTACTGTCACCTCATATAAATCTGTTCCCAACACAGGCTCCCAAGTGAGGATAAGGGAGGTGAACTCTGAGCCCATGCAAAACCAAGGCCTTGTGTCCACATTCACTAACATTACAAATTCTACAAACAAATGGTACAACCCTGAAATGTGGGTGTCGCTGTTGGGGCGCTGCGACACACACATAGACAATGCCTCGAACAAGGGCAAAAAGCTGTTTATTCAAAGAAACAGTCTCTTTTATACAGTTTTGTATGTTATCATTCGTGTTACGTATTCATCGGCTGTTAAATGACTACAATAGACTCATTGGCTATTATTTAACTACAATATACCGTCATTGGTTAGCTATAACCTAAGCCTGCAGGCACTCAGGAAAATAGCAGGTGTAGATATGTTGCTGTTTTCTCCTTCTGTTGTTTATGCTTCATGCTTCTGCTAATCTTACAATTCCCATGGGTAAAACCATCTCAGGGATACACTGTGATTGTGCCTAAGTCGAGATCTGGGAAGGTTTCAGACCAGCAGTCTGTTCCCACATGTGGGTGCATCAGAGGTGAAACAACTATCCAGTTAGCACTGGGCCACTTCGTTTCCAGCTTTGGGGGGAATGGTATGGTAAACTCCAGAAATGCAAGAGGAATTTAAGGTGAGTTTTCACATCCCTCACAGAGGCCAAAAGAGAAAAGCAGGGTAAGTACTTCTGGAAAGTGCCATGCTGTATTTGCTGACCACATCAGATCAGAGCAATGGTTTTATGTCAGAACTTAAAATTCAACATGTCCAGCAGACTCCTGCTGATGTATGGCTGTGATAACACTGACGTGGGCAGGAGACAGCCGCCAGTGAGTCACTGCACCACTTCCTGCAGGAGCTGGCTGTCTACAGTAGGCATCCCATTGCACTGCTGTTCGAGTGTGGCTTGCAAAAATCACCCATCTAGTCTAGCTTGTACAATCTACAAATAAGCCATGTTTGTACCATGCAGGTAAATGTTCAGGGTGAAACCAATGTGGGCTAACTTGAATTGTATAAATAACTGCAAATCATTACTTCAAATGAGAGCATAATGTCTGGAACCACAGGCAGGAAAATACACTTACAGACTATCAAATTATCTTTGGATAATAGTGTAATGCTTTTCACTGCTGTACTTTGTGTTCTTATTGCTGAGCAAAGAATACTACAGCTGGAAAAGGCTCAGAATTTCAAAGAGAAGAGATTTCATAAGTAGAGTGCTTCCACAGGAGAGACTGCCTTTTCTGTGTTATTTTAGGGGAACATTAAAAAACTCCCAGAAAACCAAAAAAGTTATTTTTTTATGACTCAGAATTACACAGAATAACATCCGATGATAAACAAAACCTTTAGACAATTTGTCTATTTTATAATATAACCTGAAAAGTGCTTCTTTGTTCATATGAGGTTACTCATCTCTGTGATTGTAACAAAATGCTTTTGATCAAATGTGTTTTCAGAACTGGCACAACCAAATCAAGTAGCTAAGCTGCTATAGCAGTTTGCATGCACAAGAACTGTTTAAGTATAGAATTTTTTAAGCGCATTTTTAGAGAAAACAGAGTGCCCTTTGAAATTTTGGAACTAAAGCTATATAAATGCCATAATGCTGTTTATGATGTCTGTAGAAGTGTATGACACTCCAAGTGCTTTTAGGATGCTCCAAAGTACATCAAAGAGCATTAACTTCAGCACAGCTGGGAATATCCCCAGATTCACTTAGGAATGCATGTTTCTTATATCTTGTATATTAACTATAGCTACATACAAGGCCACACTTAATATAGCCTTGCTCATTGAGAATAATCCACAGAGTAAGCCTATTAGGTAAGGTTTAGCATCTACATTTTTCTGCTCACATCTGCTTGCCTGACATATATAATCTGCCTGGATGTCACAGTTTACATCCCATTTTCATTGGATGATAATGAAACTTGATCAGTGTCTTCATCTCCTTCTCTGTCTTTCCAAGAAATATTTCTGCTTGTCAGCTCCCCCCTTACCAGGACTCTCTGGTGTGATCCTTAGCCAGGTCCTTTATTAAAGGGTAGTGCATGCAAGGCTTGAAGGAACCGTACAATTTATCATTGTGCAAAATGGGTGCAGAAAGTGCTACTTCCAAGACAGTAAGGAAATAAAAGGTGATATAGCAATTTCCTAACCTGAATTTTCTGTACTTCCATTTCTCTCACAAAGGTCTGGCATATCACTATTTTAGCAGCAGTAAGTCAGTAGTTGCTTTCTGAAGACTTATGTTTCTGCTGAAGTCTTATGAAACTGAACTGTAGGCACCTCAGTAATTTTAGAACAGCTTAGTCTGAGAGGTAAATTAAAATTAGGGAAAATTAGACCATTTCTAATGAGATGGTTATTACACTGAATAATGATGATTATTGCTTCTGCTTAATAAAACTGTCAGCCAATGCAAAATATATATTAAGGGAAATTACATTACATTATATTTCTATCAACTCAGAAATTTGGTGCGTTGCTTTCCCAAAAACCATGGAAATAATGAAATGTTAGACAGGGCTTCCTTTCCCAAACAGGATAAAACATGGAGCTTTCAGAAACAGCCTTTCAAAGCCCTGATTTAAAGACCATTAAATCTAATGTTGTGAAGATTTCTGCTGAATTCTGTGCCATGTAGATCAGGACTTCACTAAAATGAGCAGTGTTCCCCCCAGTTGTCTCTACTAGATACCGAGACTACACAACACGGTGAATGCACACTGAGCTCAATTCTTACTGGCACACCTGCTTTTCTGTTCTGATTTACCTGGCAAATTCGGAGATGGACTCCATAGGGTGAGACACACTGTTATTTCCAAGGTGAAAAAAAGAGGAATACTACCTATTATCTATCTAAAACTTAAATCCTGCTGTAGAAACCTTGACGCTGAAGCTCCAGACACTTAGAGGTGAGGCACCTTCCCAGAAGCCTGTCCAGAGACATGACTGACCAGGAAATTCGAGTGCTCAGCAATTTTTTGTTTAAAAGCAGGAACAATATCAAACCCTGCCTCCAGCAAGAACTGCTGTCCTGAGGAATGAGAGCTGTCCCTCTGGGGGGTGGCTCTCTCCTCTGTGCTGAGAGTCTATATGGCAGTAAACTGCCAAATGGGCAGGAAGAAGGCAGGTGGGAAGTGAAGAGTGCATTCTTTCTACCACCCCTTCTCTGCTTAGGGTTCAGTCTAAGAGGATATGTTTTTGTGGAATAATTTTATATAAATTAAGCCACATTTTTCTTACAGAAAGGTGTTTATTGCAGCTGCAGTAGCAGTAAATTTTATAGATTCTGAGAGAGATTAAATAAGCAGCAAAAACTGCATGACTCAGTACACACCTATGCCAGCTGACCCAGTGAACCAGGGCATAGAGGTGAGCGAGTCTTTCTGTGGTGCATGTTGAAACCTGGAGAAACACAGATTTTCCCATATAATTTTATTTTTTGAGAGCACTATTGCTCTTACAAAGAGCAGTGTATTATCTTAAAGGAGGATGATAACATGGTTAATAAGTCACAGCACATGTAGTTCTCAGGTTTTCCTCATGCTTTGAAACATTTACTAATCAACAAGATTTCTCGTTTTATGAAGCCCATTTTGTAGAGTTCCATAAAACAAGTTCAACAGTCACAATTTCATTAGCATTATATTGTTGCCATGGTAATGGGGTACCAATTCAATGGATGGGCTTTTCATCCCGGGCTTATAGAATTGCTCTTCCTGTCAAAAACACATCTATATGGAAACAGCAAACAGACCTTACCACTGGAGTACGAGCACAAAATATCACATGCTAATTTGGCTAGGAATGTATCATGTTATTGGCAGCAGACCCAGAAATCATCAGAGACATGGTAGAAGTTATTAAACACCATACATGGCAAAGTCACACTTCAAAATTAGGAAAGTTACTTGCATTGTTTGCTGCAGTATCTGAATGTGTTATTGCAAAAGCACTTGGATCTACTGTGATCATTCTCTGAAATGCTGTTGGGAGGGCACAGTGCAACTGGGAATATTGGAGGAAACAAATGCAGTAACACACTAAAGAATAAAATGTGAGCTGAAGGTGTGTTGGTCCTTCTCCTGTTTCCACGTTCTACAGCACGTTCTGGGCTAATTGCTGCCAAATGCAACACCTTGTTTCTCTGGTCTGTAAAAGTAGGATAATGACCCCTCTGCCCCTGTGCAGAGTGCCAGCTGTATACCAAATAGTGAGTGATAGCTGGCACTGCTGAACACTGTCATTAAGTAAAGTAGAAACGCTTTTAACAGCTCCAGGAAAATGCACTGCACAGATCTACAGTTTGAGAAATGTCACTGGGAGGATCTGGACTCACCCAGGGAAACATGGAAGAGATGACAGACTGAGCAGGTAACAGTACATATGAACATATGGAGGAAGGACACTCACATCATTAAAAAATCATGACAGTTTGTAGTTTTTTAAAAATAAATATTGTAGGCTACAGGAGAAGTATCTGCAGCAATCTGAGCAAGGAAAGCAACAGCACAATGTAAGGCAACAGCAGGGTGGCTTGTTTTGATGCTTTGGAGTGGCTACCTAGAACAGAGGCTAAACAAGATTAAGAGAGTAAAGTGGGTATTTATTGAAGGCCTTCAATAGGTACATCTTGGGCAGTCAGAAGCCTCCCTGAGGCTACACCCAAGACGGACGATGGTCACAAGTTTTTCAGACAATTATAAGTTTGGTCCATTTACCTATCAGGGTAAATCAGCCTCCAATTACAGCTTCAGGTAATGAAGTCATATACCCTCCGTTTGCTCCCCCCCAACTCACTTTTGTTTATACTTTTTGGGGCCTGAGGCGGTAGGATGTCCCTGAGTTTCAAGCCTAGAGGAATTGTTTTGTCTGACCAAAATGTGAAGACAGTAACTAACACTCTATATGGAGTATAGAGTTATACACTAGGGCAGTACAGGATTTGAAAAATACAAAAGCTAAAAGCCTAAGGCATCAGTTTATAATACGTTAAAACACTTTCTTGTGTATTTGCACTGTTTTTTGATGATTGTTTCCTATTTAGATAGGAAAAATATTTTACCATCCTGACACATAATGTTCAGTCTATAATTTCTTAGCTTAATCATGTTGTGTCCTTTGCAGCAGCAAGGGTAAATTACAGACAGGATAGTATTCAGTATAATCAAAGATGTGTTCCACTTTACATGATAAGTTTTGTCTGATTTACAAAAGCAGTATCTTCTCCAGCTGAGTGAGACAGACCTTCACTTGCAGACAAAAAAACGAAGAGAAGAGGCTTCTCCTCCATTAGGAACCTATTGTTCACATACTAAAAGATAACTGTTGTTACCACTGTTATCTATTTATTTACTTTTACCATGATATAGCCACAGGACCCAACTGACACTGGGACCTACTTGTGCTAAGCACAGCAAAACCACACAGAATGCTGTAGTCTCTCCTTCAGACAATATATAAGACACAAGAGAGGCCAGAGGAAAGAAAAACAGAGAGAGGGAGAGACAGCTTAAATAACTAACTCTCTAGGTCAGAGAAGAAGTCAGTGGCAGAAGCAGCACAGGTCTCCAGTCCCTGTACCCTCCATTGGGATGCCTGTCCTGGTGGGGGAAGGATATATTTGGAGATATCCTCCACCAGATTCTGAGGATTCACACTCTAACTCTTACACAGAGCCATGCTTTACCCCCTAATTTCAATGGCTGCATCTGTGTTGCTGAGCAGGGGCAGCCTGAGGCAAAGCTTGAAGTCAGCTGTGAAGCCCACCCCTATTACCTATTAAAACACCTTCAGGCTGGCTCCAGGGCAACCCTGTTAATCCTCTCAGGGACAAAGGCTCAGGAATACCCTATATTTTTTTGAGCATGTTCAAGGGCACCAGGGTCAGGGTACCTGCCAAAGAAATATTAATGGGTTTCAACACCACAACTGAAGCAATAGGGATCAGGCTTTCTTCCTTTGCAACAGCGACTTCCAAATCCAAGCCTGAACAGATGGAGGGAGGGGGGAAAGAGAGGAGATTTTGGTCACAAGAGCAAGAAGTCAGTTTACATCAGAATTTGAAAACTTTGATCAAGAAGCAATATGATATCTTAGATTAGGAAAGGATTGGCTTGGAGTTTTTCTTGCTTTCTTCTCTCTCTGTCTCTCAAAAATCCACATAAAGTAAACCCGTTAGACTCTGGGTGAAGAGACATTCATCTTCTGGTTGGTAAATACTTCTTTGCGCTGTGTAGTGCCTGCTGACTTTACTGCTGATGCAGTCTTTTAAAATGCTTCCAGGAAATCTCATTAGATTTTAAGTTTTTATTAAGGAATCTGAAGAGAGTTTATAATAATCCCAATTTAACTTTTTAATAAAAACTGCAAATAATAGGCTAGCATAGATTTGATCTCATACACATATCTGATAAAAATTCTGATCTGAAGTAAAATTTGTTAGCTGGGAGTCTGTTGTCATCATATTAATGAATATAAAAGCTGGCAGCTTCAAAAGGGCAATATTACAGTAAGCCTACTTTTTTTTAATAATGGTTTTGCATTGTGCATTCAGTATTGATGAAGATTAAGATTTAGCATGCAGAAGTAATATCCATTATGATGGGATTGTCCACAGTGAATTGAGTAGGACATTTGCTTAATTAAAAGTATTTATCTTAGATGATTTAAGAAGTATGTCCTACTACTGAACTGATGATGTAAATTAGTTTCTTATAATCAGTTCACCACTGATGACACCTTATACTAAATACAAGAAGAAAAAGGTAAGAGAAGAGTCAGAGGAAAATAATAGATGCCACTGTCTGAGAATTTAAAAGAACTTTAGAAATAATGATTAATTAACACTATGCCATGAGCAGGAAATATACTTGATCACACCCCTAATGCAGAGACCTAATGGAGCCCTAAAAGGCCGCACTTCAAGCAGAAAGTTTGGAGATGAAAACATGAACACACAGCCAGATTCCCACTCCTACCCACCGTACCTGTGCCTCAGAGGCGCTGGTGTTCGGAAGGCAGAGCTGGTGGATAGGAGGAGGCACAGAGCCCGCGGTGGGTGAAGCTCTGTGACAATGGTGTGGGGTGTCCTGCGCGGGCTCGGCAGGGCATTGCCCTGGCTTTGGGCAGGAGGCTGGGAGCCGAACTGCTGTGGCTGGCAAGTTGGGGCAGAGTGGAGAGCAAGACCAGAACGCCAGGGAGGGCAGGAACTGGTGTGATCTGCTCCTCAGGGTGGTTTTAAATGTGTTTATAAAGACATACTGGGTGGTTTAATCTCTTACACAGACATACTTTTAAGGGAGAACCCCAATGGGTGGAATGTTTCAACCTCTCTCAATTTTACAGCCCTACAGCCTAAGTTTCCTGGACTAGCACACCTTCCTTCCTTCCTCGCCAAATGACTCATGGAAAGCTGTAGATCGTCAGTCCGTGGAGACAATCTAACACCAGCAGCTTTCTGGGGCCACAAGGTAGGGCCACATCTAACTCCTTCAAACCATCCCATCAGCTCAAGTGTGCTACCGACATGAAAAGCTCGTGACTCCCACTGCAGAGACCCACTTGTCTGCTTCCTGGAAACCCTCCTGCCTGCAAGGCTGCCCCGAGACAACTGGACCTTCCATCAGCCAGACACACAAATCACTCACTAAATAGTTTTGGCTGAGGTTGTTGGACAAAATCTTCATAGATAGAGCCAAGAGGACAGGCAAGAAATATTTATCTTCTTCATGCCACAAGTTGTTTTTTCATTATTTCTTCTTTTCTCCTTTTTACACTCCAGGCAATTTTTTCCTTCTACATAGGCTAAAAGAAAGAAATGCTGTGGCTTACTCCAGTCATTTAAGTAATTTGTTTTAACTGTAATTAAGAGCATTCAAATAGCAATAACATAGCAATAGTAATGACATTTGTTGATATATGTTACGCTTCTGAAACACTAGAAAAAATATCTGACCTATTCTCTACTAATGCCTAGATGACATTTTAGGAACAGGAACCACCTTGGGAAGGACTGGGCATGTACAGGATGGGACCTGTCAGTGAAGTGCATGGCCGTGAATCTGGTTTTGATCTGTCCACGTAATTTTCCAGGTGAGCCTCGGACTCTGCCTATGGTCTGTGCTCCCAGACGACAGCCCCACGATGGCAGATGGAGGGACATCCGCTCCCCCCAGGCACCGCACTGGGCGTTTGCTGCTCCCAGAGCCGCCTTGTGCCACGGGACCCCCAGCTGCCAGCTGCCTGACCCAGCTCGACTGCCACTGGAGATGTGTTGGGGCTGGCTCGGCCCTGCTTGCTGCTGCCTGCCTGCCTTATTCTTCTGAGTTATGCCCCAGCCTGCTCCTGTCCTGTTGTGCTAGTGCCTCCGGGCTGTATTGAGTTTTCAATTATCACAATATACAGTGCAGATGCTATGTAAAACAGCCAGCGTGGCTGAGCATGCCGAACTCAGTAGAAACACAGTTAAATAAAAGTACTACTATAATACCAGGAGGCTGATTGGAACCACAAGATACCAGTGTCATATCCTGTGGCTTTTATGTTGGTAGATGTAGATTTCAGCCACTGGAGTCTAGCTATCCAACAGATAACAACTAGAGGAAATGGATCTTGATATCTTCAGTTGTGAGTAACTGGTACACACTTGCCAATAAATGCAGAACCTGGTAAACTGCAGAAGAAAAAAAAAACCACATTTGAGATACCTACAAATATATCCAGGCATGTACTATGGGGTAGCATCTAACTGTGTGCAACTTAAAGAAAGTCCCTGATACACACAACACATTTAAAGTGGTACATCAAGGCAGTTCTGGCTTCAGAGAACCAGTGTGTGATTACATTGTCAACTCCAAATTCAGGAAAAGAAATAAATAGCAAGTGTAGATCTCAACTTCTCTATTTGTACAAGCAGTAACAAGCTCCCAGATGATAATGATATCGTGATATCTATGTGGGGGTAAAATACTATGACAAGAGAGGAAGAAATAAGCAATAAATACAATAATGTGAATTTTTTCTGTTATTAACTTCTAGAAAAGCTCAGCAGCTGGAATTTTAAAACGTTTTATGTTGACAAATGTAACGAGAACAACACATTAAGTGTGTTTTTTCCAAAGAAAAATGAAATAGGCACACAGAGAAAATTATTATATTTAGTACTCTCATGGCAAATTCTAGTTAAGGACTGTGAAATAATTTGAAAATATTAATGATTTAGCCTCACAGCTAGCTTTCAGGTAGATAATAATGATAACTATTACCATAAATAAACATTATTATTATCATTCTTGCTCAGAAGAACTGAATATTGATGCATAGAGAATTTATGTATTTGTCCAAAGTCCGTGTTTTACTACTGTAACATCCTTCTCAAGAACTATTAAATATCGAGATTATCCTTTTCCTAATACTCTGTGATATACTATTCAGTTTATCAGTTCTAAAAACCAGCCAACCAAGGTTCCTCGTGAAACAGTGCCAGTGAACATCACCATTTGCATGTGAATTCTCAAGCAGCAACAATCCTGCCTAAAAAAAATAAAAAGAAGAGAAAAGGAATCATGAAAATCAGTACAAAAATCTGTCAAAGCCCCATCTGTGACTGGGTATCAGAATATCACTAAGAAGCTCTGAGGAACAAAGTTCATTCCAAGTCTAACACATAGTGCTTTTCGGTCGATGAAATTAATTCAAGCGGGGAGAAATGAGAGCGCGTTCCACGAAAAACTGTTCCTCCTCTGAGGATCGAAGGAAAGAAGCATCACTGCTGTGTGTGTGGTCTTGGTTTTGGTGCACATAGCCATGCTTAAACACTAAAACAATCAGTGTGCTCATGTCTCCTTTTGATATCCAGGTATGCCTGCTGCTCCTCTGAGGAGTGTCAGGGAATGAGCGACCTCTGGTCCTGACAAGATGAGGACTTAGATTACATATGATTGTTGCAAAAAGCAAGATTTACAGCCAGCTACCTGAAGTAGTATGGAAACAAAATGACAGACTTCACCCTGGCCTTGAAAATCCCTCTACAAATGTTTATTTCCTTCTGAATGGGAATATATAAAGGCTAGGGGCACTTATTTGTAGGCTATTTATATATCTCCTCTTCAGAATCTGAATCTTGCATATTAATGAACTACAGGAAATGGGAAAACCAAACATTAACACCATTCTAATGCAGCATACTATTTTTCTTTCCCTTTTTTTAACTGTTAGAGTATGCAAATGTTCAGTTAACTGGTCCTCATGTTTTCTTTTTATTGAATTGCTTTCACTATGGCAAATAAATATTCATAAAGAAATGTGGACAATAAATCATTTCAAATAGTTCAAAGCCATTTTCTTTCTAGACTGCATATATTTTCAGCTGTAACTCGCTTTTAATATTTCATTCAAAAGACAGACTTGTAGAAGGACAATAGAGATAATGTGTCAAGTAGTAATTAAAACAGGGAGTAATGATTAAAACCATTTTGATCTACATTGTGCTCTGCCAGATTCATAATCTCCTGTGTTTGTTAGGATGACTTTCTACTTGCTTTATACAGAAACTCAAAATAAACTTCTGTTTAAAGACACTGCAGAAAACAAAAGATTTCAACTCTGAGCCTCTTGTGTCCGGAGCCCTTCCCAGCTCTGGAGTTTAGGTATATCTTCTGTACCATCCTAGCAAGATAAACTCAAGCAGGCACTGTCTTTCCTGCTAACGTGGTGACTTCTCCGGGAAGCAGATCCAGATGCAGAGCAGAAGACAAGGAAGGGTCATCCCAGTGTGTACAGGTAAATGTAACCTGTCTCACCATTTAGATTTAAGCTAAGAGCTTCTAAAGAAATGAAATTTAAAGATCTGGTTAACTTATACATTTAGGGATCTTGGTTCAAATCCAAGTAATAATTATGTTCCTTGTTTCATTGTATGTTTTGGCTGTTAATACACATATTTGGCCCAAACTCATTATCTTTCCTGATACATTGCTGACTTCAGGCCCTGATTCAACAGAGCACTTACATACAGACTTAAATAAATTGATTTAGGAAAGAATTCCGCTTTGTGTTTAATCTTGGGCAGACATTCAACTTTCAAATCAATGGGACTTATGAACAGCCCTGACCTTTGGGTCTAAATATCTGCCAAATCAGTGCACTGATAGAAATATATGGGAAAAGATAATATCCATATCTAATCAGAATTTTATTCTCTACTTTCATGGGGAAATACCCATAGATAACACATTATTCTGCTCAAGAAATCAATTTTATAGAATTTATCAGAAAGCCTTAAGTCACATTTTCTGTTTATGCCAAAAATACCAGATGAACAGTGTCATTCCTTGATAGTGTATCTGTAATATTCTTTAAATAAATACAGGAAAAGTGCTGGCACAAAAGGGCATTCATAACTATTTATCAATACCTTCTCAATTGCCCGCACATGGCAATACTTTGGAGAGCAGGAAGATGGAAGGTGAGGCAGAGAGGTTCTGATATCCCATGGACTTGAAGACAATTGCATATGAAATACCACGGGAAACTCCTTCCTAAAACCAGCATTTATAAGAGCCATTTATATGCACATGGAATTTTGAGTGATCACTTATTTTTATTACCCAGTGAGGGCAGCTAGGGTAAAAACATGGATATTTCTGGTATCATCACGTAGAGGTTATACAAGTGCACCTATAGCCAAATCTATGAGATTAGAGGAAGCAGCTGCTAAAATAATTGATGCTATGATTCTATGAAATAAATAATCTTCTTGCTGTTCTCACAAACATTTCACACTTAAGTTTTCTTTATCATGTTATTAAGAAGGCAAACAGAGGCTCTCAAATGTTTTTTATAGAGTGGAAACACAGGCATAAAAGGGGAAGTAGATTACAACGGGTGCCATTTTATCATGTCATTTGAAGAGTGATAAGTATGAAGATCATAAGAAGATGCAGGAAGAATCAATGGGTGCTACATCTCTGTACAACCACAGAGAAATACTGTGATCCACATTATCCCACCGGGTTCTGTGGGCAGAGTTTGGGAATAATGCACAAAAAGTGGCTGTTCGGCGTTCACCTGGCTCACACAATCACGTGGATCTATCCTAACGCCGCCTACACTCACTTTGGAGGTGGTGAGTCAGGAATACGGAGCTGTTGTACTGTGCACTGACTGCATGCAAGCTCTGGAGCAAGGCCCCTTCGAGGAAGGGGCAGACTGTAAGGAGAAAGCACAAGGGTCTTAGCCTCCTATATGACTCTCGCATTACAAACAGAAGAAAAAAGCAAAAAAAAAAAAAGCAAAAACACAGCGCTGAAGCTCCTTTTTCCATCTACTGTGCCTCAGGGGAGGGGGAGATTACAGCAAACACAAAACAGTCACTGCCTCTGATAGGCATTTCCATATTTAGTCATGAATTGGAGCTAAAGTTGCTAATTTAAATCACCTGCTCTCAATGAAGTCAATTACTGCCTCGCAGGCGTAAAAAGCTTATAAAGCTCAAGGTGAGTAGGAATAGGTCCTTGTTGGAGGAAATGCTTTTTCCAGTGTGAGGAGAGGATCTCTTTAATCAGTTCTTTGGTTTCTGCTGAAATCTTACTGCTTTAGAGAACTTCCTTGTAGAGGTATGTTTTGCAACTGATTTAAAGAATTTGGGATTTTGATTTTTTTTTTTTTCCCCTGAGGCCTTTGGTTAGAGTGTAGTGATGGTTTTTCTCTGGTGTATGTAACACAGAGGTCATAGAAAAAAAATGTTCCCTCCTCACTTCACTAGTATTTACAATGCTATATCTTTTGAGGACCTAGAAAAAAGTCACCAGCTCTGCTATCAAACATTATCCTTTTATGCCTATTCCTGTTGTCACAGCTTTTCTCCTTTTTAACTAATAATGATTACAATTTGTATTTGAAAGTCCCTTTGATGAATCTGCCTTTTGGCTTTATTTTTTTGGTTTTGTCTACCAATATTGGGTCGCGTTCTGAAATATAATTGATTTGCACTGAGTTTGTTAGACAGGCAGACTTCTGAGCTGCTGGATGCTTAACTTCACATCCTAAGAAATTTAGCTTTTCTCATTACCCTTTTTACTAAAGAAAAGACTAGTTTACTCTTTTTCGAATGTGTAATAATAAGAAACATGTCAAGGCATGCTAATCATAAGGAAGAAAGTCCTACAGATGCTCAAATTCACATGCTTTTGGCAACAGTTTAGCACGTATGATTGTAGTTCCCTATGGAGCAAAAGCAGTTCATGGCATGTTAAGTTATATGAACTTCAGGCCCTGATGTAGCAGGGAGACGAACTATAACATAGATTAAAGTAACTCAATAGGGAAGAAATACTTCTTAATGCTCACCCACAGAAGTGGGGAACAAAAAAACATTTCTCACTACTAGCATATTTCTTTTTTCCCATGTTTACCTGGAAATTGTGAAACTACCTGAACTAAGTGAGCTGTAAAGAACCCATATATATTTTGCATTGTGTTTGAATAATTTCATTATGTCCAAAGTATCTGTATTGACAGGATGCTTGGTTATGAGTTTTGGTTTTCTTTCTTACTTTTTAATTTTATTTTAATTTTCCACCCCTCTGGCTTTTCTCCAAGCAGGAGAATGATTCTAACTTATAGCAGATGTAGTCCATCCCTGAAGACTCAGGATCAATCAGACAGAAGGTGATTGTTCTCCTTAACACCCTAAGATTTACTTTGGTTTAAAAGTCAGCTTTGTGTCCTGCAGACCCATTATCTATTTAAAAAAATGCTGCAAAAAGTAGCCATACTCTGTTTGAAAAGTAACAAAAACTAGATTGACTTTCTACTCAAAGATAAACTTTTCATCACAGAGGAATAAAAAAACAAAAGGCTCCTGATGCTATGACAGTGTTAAAAGCAAAAGTTCCACATGGAACATGGGCAAGCGAGCAAAGAGGATGAAGAACAGGTGGTAGAATGGAGAGAAGGGGAAAGGATAAAAAAACAGAGGAAAGATATATTAAAGGCAAAAGCTTAGACTAAAGAAGTGTGTGCAGCCCCAGGGGTTTGCTTGGTGCACTTCAAAAAAGTTATGAATAAAAAACCCCCAAGCTCCACTGTGATGTGTATATCAGTAACAGAAGTAGCATCTGTACTGTAGAAACTTCAGATGTTCATTTACTCAAGTAGGAATTGAGGCGTTATGTACTAAAGCTTGGCCCAAACAGACTCATATTTTGAGTACTTTCCTTTACTCTTTGGATTTGGTACAGTAGAAGAGCAACCATTAGCTTAGTTGACAGCCTTTAGGCTGCTATGGAGTAGTAAAACAACCCTAACAGAGTTGAGAATCTGGACCTAGATATTCCCTTAAAATTGGACATGAAAGGTCTGGTTTACCTTTTAAGTTGGCAATGGTTAATTGAGAAAGACTTTAATCAATACTTCATGTGATTTAAACCTGATGCAACCAAGTATCCTGCCTCTGAGAAACTTTCCAACAGACATTTGCAATCTTCCTGGGACTCGATGGTATTTCGATGAATAATATTTCTAGCAGGCTAATTTTCTTGCTAATTATCATCAAACACCTAGACAGACATTCTGCCATAGTAGATATGCTTTCAAAAAAACTAACGTCCCTTCAATCATGGGCAAAAGGAAATTACAAATTCATATATAAAGTGATATAAGGATTTTTAAATCTCAAAGTAGTGTTTCATTACAATATCTTGGTGCTAAGATACAACATCTTATAGTTGATAGATAAAAAAACCCCCATAATTGATTTTGAAATTAAAAGTCACAATCCATGGATAAGAGTCCTAAATTTTATATTAAAAAATAAATTAGGTTGTAGCAATTCTAAACGGCAAACCGTGTTTTCCTCCAACCAAATGTGTTCTGACCAAAGGGATTCTATGCATTTTTGGTTTTGTTGAGTGCTTTATTTCAACTTTAAAAGGAAAAATAAGCCCTACAATACAGCTTACCAAAATTCATGGATCTATATAGAACTCACAGCACATAAATCCCAACTGTCTTCTTCCTATTCCAAAACACTGAGGTCACACTTAGTCATAAATGTTTCTAGTCTACTTCATTTCATTCAGTGCAACAAGTATGAGATGGAGGAACAGACTTAAAAGGAAAAGGATTCTTACTGGAAGAAACAAAGGCAGGTATGTCTCTCTCTGCCACAGTCTGCATCCTTCCAAATTCATCCTGCTGATGCCAAGGCGTGTCCCTCACAAGATCACAACTACATCTGTAGTGAGTAGTACTTGCTAGGTGTCACATTACTCAAGCAGTGCAAAATCAGATCCAAGGAAAATTGTGTTACCATGGCTTTAATGGGAGCAGGAGGGAGCTTATCTTTAAAGGGCTGGGCTGTACTTGCAAAGCACATAACCCAAACTCAGAGCTGGCAGTTTGAGCATATGATGGGAGAGTAACAAGCAAGTGTACACCAAACAGATGGGCCAGCCAGGCTGTTACAACGCGGTTCAACTGCAGCTCTGGCTCTGTGTGGGAGCTTCTTAGTCAGTCTTAATTGTCAGGCTATATTGACTTTGGTATTTACAATACCTTTGCTTGTAGGATTATGATTAATTTCTTCTGTGATTGAGAAAAAACATTAAAAAGTAAAAAGGCCTTTTAAATCCTATGATGTTCTGCTCCTTTCAGGCTTAAACAAATATCCAGTGACAGTGATATAGGTTCTCTCTGCAATAAGTGTGAAATTACAAGTATGCATATGTATATGATCTCATTGTCAGTATTTGACAAGCTAAAAAAAAATGTTTTCACTATAGAAGCCACTGATGTAGGTGTTATGAGGCATATGGGAGGGGTCTTTCAAGTTTTTGGAATGCTTGAAGCAGGGATGTGCTGTGTGGGCTAAAAGGACTGTATCTGTGGCCCGGCCAGGTGGAGATCAGTTTCCTAGCTGGCTGTTGTGGCAGGAGTCCATCTGAACATTCTGAAGGAAGGTGGAAGGCAGCATAGCCAAAAGTTGCCATAGCAATAGATTATTATGCAGTTAGAGTAAAATCTTGGATATGTACGTACTGCAATTAAAATGATAATTGGTTTGAATTTTTGGGAAGGAGCTCTACTGGACATAATCTTAAAAAACACAAACAAAACCCCAACAAAACTAATCAACCAAAACAGAAAAGAAGGTAAAAGAACATAAAATCTTTTATTCATTTCTGGAAGAAGTGGGCAGTTCCACAGCACCATGATTTGTTTATTTTTTCACTTGTTAAAAGCTAAATTTGTGTGAGGTAAATGACACCCAGGATAATACAGTACTTTTCTCATCAGACATATCTCTGTTTCTGTGAAAATTGTTTTGCAGTGTGAGATTTATATGCAATACGCAGTAAAGAAACACAAACACAAATTTAGGCATTCGATTAAACAATGTAATCTTGTTTTATTCGGTGGGGGAAGATTTTAAAATCACGGTATGTGTTCTATAGCAGTAGTAATTTTCAGTGGAAATAAGATGCTCTACATTGACGGATAATGTTTGTTATAAAGGGTTAATTTCCAAAAGGAATCTGGTTTAGTTCAGATTTTTTTTAATCAAATTGATTCTGCTTGATTTGATGTAGTGATCTAATAGGACCTTGATTAAATTAGAGAGAAAATGATGATGCAGACTGTTTGTCCTATTGACAATTGCTACCTTAGGCTAGGATGGCAGTGAATTAAAGTCTTGCCCATATTTTGCAGGGACCTTGGGTACGAATTAATTTCTCCTATTCACTTTGACCTTGCTAAGAAGGCAAGAACTGTTGCTGATTATAAAGTTAGCCTCTTTCACTGGTTCAGAAATAGCTTCAGGAACTCTCTCAAAACAGTCCAAGACAGATGACTGGCTTGCCATCTTGCCATCAGCCTCGTAGTTCAGCAAGGACATAGGGATGTACCACAAGTCATTTATATTATTTGAGCATCAGTTCTCCAGTCAACAGCTGAGATTGTAGATAGTCTTCATACATCATCTCACACCAGCAGTTGGGGGCTACAGCTACATCTGAGATTATAAGTGGAAATTTGCTTTCTTCTATGTACTGTATAGGTCCTGGGTAAAAGTCATCTATATAGTAAGGTAGGGAAGAGATTTTCTTGAACTGTCCCACGGAAAACCTACTTAAGTGTTTGTTTCTGTTGCCCCATTTTCTGGAAGCTAGAGAGCAAAAGATGTGCTGGTTAATGTTTTGGGGGCTTCTATTTGATTTTCAGCCCAAGTACGAAGTTACTTTACAGCAATTTTTTATGAAATGTAAAGCAATATAGAACATTTTTTCTTCAGCAATATTTCTTTGCTTGGCTTAAACAAAGCATTCGCATTAATTATCTGTGTCTGTTAGTGTTGATGGCTGTTAAATACTATTATAAAATTCAAGTTATAGTTGAGGTTTATTGTACTGAGCACTGTAAATACCTGTATAAGACAATATCCTCTATTAGAAAATGATTCTCAATACATAGTCTTTTAACTGTGTTTAAATCTTGCAATAGAAGCAATACATTTCACTGCGTGTATGGCCACAACTGCTGAAGTTACAGGACAGTGAAAACGAATCTTTTCCATGTAAATGGAACTCTGCAGGAAGCAACTCGCAGGCATGAAAAGAGTAGGGTTAAAAATGTGCAGAGTCCTGTTAATAATTACATACAACACTGGTGGAAGGAGGAAAGGTTTGCTGTTTTAATGGCAATCCAGTACGTATTGAAGCTAACATTGATTTTTGTGTACTATAATACCTAAATGGGAAGATGTGTAAGAATATAAAACTAATACGTGTTTTAACACAGCTAAACAACTGGTGTAACTTGTAAATCATCATTTCTATGCAAGAAATTACATACTACCTTTTTATTCTTGTTTTGCCTTTTCTGTTAAAATTAAGACTTCTCTGGTAAACCTGCCTACCAAGCTGACTCATGATGAGACTAGCATACAGTTCCTATCATCTGTTTTGTTCCATTGTTCCTATCATGGTTTTTCTTTTGCAGTGCTCTCATTAGTGCCTTAATAATAGATTCCACAATGACTGGCAGATGTTTTTGTTTGGCTACAGTGCACAGTTGGAGGTGTTACAAAGGTATTAACCTAGCCTAAAACTGCTGCTTTTGGTCAATGGGCTTTACCAAGTAAGGCTGGTGTCATGTGAAAATGAGAGACTTCTTCAGCCCTTAGTGTGGGAAGATTTATTTGATTTTTAGTGTTTAATTTGTCCATCAGTGCCCTGGGAAAGCTGAGACCCTTGTGCCTGACCAGTCTGTCAGTGTCCCATTTGGGGGATCCTTCACTAAGCAGTCCTGCTGGATTGGAGGGTGCTTCAACTGGCTTAGGGAAACACCAGCAGTGTAAGGGAGACCTCTCAGCAGGTCTTTCCCTTCATTTGAGTATGTTACCTGCTGCCAGCAACTGCCAGTGTCCACAAAGGATTCACACGGACAGTTTACAGAACAACACTATTAATATAAAATTATGACAGGTTAAGGTTGGAAGGGTGTCAGTGTCTAACTGCAAAAATATACTTGGAGGAATAAAATGTTCAGTGTGCACAGAGCATGATTCTTACCCAATAGGCATCCTGTGGGGGAGAAGACTGGTTCAGCCCATTGACTGATCCCAGCAGTTGTGATGGAGTCTTCCCTAACTTTTCCCCCATTGTCAATTTTATACCATTTCGTTGTGTTTAGGTGGAGCTTGAGCAACTCTAGTAATACACACCTCTGTTACTGGTTGGTGTAAAATTATCTCGCTTCCCTATTAAAGATACAGTCAAAGAGAATGCAGAGTGCATGTCCAGTGAGGGGTGGTCGCACCTCAGAGGCAGGGAACTTTGGGATTGGAGGGGTGCATTAATATTATTATTAGGCTTTGATGGTGCAAGTTCACCTAAGGAGAGGGATTTCACCACAGCGGCCGGCTCAGCAGTGGGACATCTTCCCCTATCTCCCCTGGCTGATGGGTGGTATGCGGTTTATCAGTTGAAAAGCACCATTGAACTCCCCCTCCCTAAAAGGATTTCCACAGAGCCTTGTTGCAGTGTCTCCACTCTGCTCCACCCTCCGGTCCATCCTCCTTAGCAAGTGATGGGGAATCACTGTGGAATAGATTTCGAGTCATACCAACCCCTTTCCATCCACGGAGCAGCAAGTGTGATTTACCCTATAATTTTTGAACTGTTATGACTCCTGTTAAGATGCTAATATAAGTCCTCAGTTTCCTCTAACTGTATTCCCAGTTACCTGTCCATAGGGTCCCCAGTCACCTTCCCACAGCTGAGATTTCAGCCATGAGAGGAAAGGATATATTGCAGAGGCAAAGGACTAATTGCAATTATTTATAAGGACATTGAATTACCATCAGTTACAGTATTTCTCTTAGCAAAACACAACCTGTTTGTTCCTTTTTGAACTACTAAATTTAGAATGATCCAAATACACAGTTTGTTTCAAGGATGCTAAGCTGGTGGCAGTTTTTCTTTAAAGCATAGTAATTTAAAAAGGGAACAGTAGCCATTTTGTTTGTCAAATGTTTGTTTTATGAGGCAAAGTTGAAATGAGTTATGTTGCAACTATAAAGACCAATAGTTAAAAACTAGTAGTATTTTGTAAATAATTCAAGAGGCTGGTTTGTACCTTGTTAGTATCTCTAGAAAGCAACAAAACTACATAATCCCTTAAAATAAATAAATCTCCTGCTGATGCTGTAGTTGGAGGCATGAATTCATGTCAAGAGTTCAGTGAATATATTGGTGGTGTCTGTCTATTTTGGAGGCTGATCTTCCTCTGGTCTCATTTGCATGCTTCCCTTTGGAACTGCAAGCTTAGAAGTAGTTAATCTTGCATGGTTATAAGACAAGCAGTAACTCGCCATCTCTAACATTCACCTGAATAAAGAAGAAATACTTGCTGTTGGCAGAAGTTAGGTGTGTAGTAAACCCATCCTATAATAGCTTGGTGGTCTGACTTTGTGGAGACTTGGAAACCTTCTCTGACCAGGGGAGGGAGGACTGGAAGGTCACTTAGCACTGCATCCAGCCACTTGACATCTACAGGACTCTCATGTGAGTTTGGTATCATTTTTTCTACTCCACTGCTGCACAATGAAATGGCTCCAAACCAGGTCTCATTCAAAGGGCAGACCTCACCTCTGTGAGAAACTTGCTGCCACAGGGAATGTAGAAGATGCAAATAATACCCTATATTGGGCCTCAATGCAAATGGTCTGTTCCTTCAAAACAGAACTTACTTTTCTCTCACCCCAGAGGTGTGTATGTCCGGAAGGCAGCACCCTCTGCTCTCTGCTTCTAATACCTGGAGCTGAAAGATGAATGTGATACCCCTTCCACCATAACAACTATGAGATGTCTCAGAGGCAACGAAGGGATTTCAAAATTTTAAGTATTATAATGGATTTTGGTTTTTTTTTCCAGAAATGATAATTTTGTCTGCTGTAACTGAGTGGCTGCTCAGAATCTCTAAAATTAAGTCCAACATTCTCTTCCTATAAAGTACTTACAGCCTTCTGTCCCTCATGCTTAGTGGTCCAAAATCCTATCTTAATCTGAGCTCTGTAATTGCTTGTATCCAATCATGCTAAATGTGTACATTTTTCAGCTTATAAACACTTAGATTTCTTCACTATTTACTTAGCTAAGGTCCAGCAATATGAGAAGCATATTAAGACCCTGAAAATAAATTGTGGCACATACAGAGCAAAGATTCTCAGAGCAGGACAAACCCAGGATATCAATTTAACAATTCTCAGGCTTAGGAATAAATATAGAATTTGTCTACAGATGTCATCACTGGAGACTGGAGGGGGGAAAAATAGTCAGATTTTTCATCCCCTAAAATATCCTAATGAAACATTTGGTGGAATTTAAATAGGAAAAAATATGCCATGCCAGGAACAAGTATTACTTTTTAGTATTTCCTTGAATTACTTGATAGTGGTTATCATAAGATGTTTGTGGTGTGAAAATATGTGGGTTCGTTTTTCTTAATTTTTTTTCCCCCAAGATGATCATGTTGAAACTTGTGGTCCTTGCTACATCTTAAAAATTATTAAGCACTTTAGGAGACAAGCTTTTGTTTACACTGATACAGATGGCTGGAATAAATTAGTGGACTCACTAAAGAACAGCTCATTTGTAGTTTTAAATGCATTTGGGCCCACATGGTGGCCATTTTGTTACTTATTCATCTATTTGTGCTTTACAGTTCCATGCCCAAAGGACTGATGGTCAGAGCTTCCTCCTGACAGAAATTATAATTATATGTATCTCACACCTAAAGAGCATTGGTACTCCTGCACTAGGCCATACCCTGGGTTATCCTGTGTAGCTGCTCTCTCTGAAGAGCACTGAAGAGTAAATCCAACTGCAAACAAGCAGATTAGAAAGGCAGTGCATGTCTTCACTACTGTGAATGTTTTAAGCTGAGCATTTTCCCTAAACTGGGGAAGAAATGCACTAAGTTGTAATTATATATTGCAACATCAATGCTGCTATTTGAGAGAGGTAGTCAGAGCAAGCTTCCCTAAATTAAGTCTTGAATTCAAGTCCTCCTGTACTGGATTAGGATGGGTGAGGACAAACAATGGCAGAGTTACTCTATAGCTCTTCACTTAAGCACCTTTCAGAAACAGTACACTAAAACCTCTCCCTCTCATACTTCAACTTTTTCATGCGTACACACTTGTTTCCTCCTTGATGCTAGTACACTGAAGACATGCAGCACAAATGTCCTCATGTTAATGGACCTGGCACTGGAATCAGCAGCACTACTTTCAGCTTTAACAGTGATTTACCTTGTCCTGTAAAAGTCACCACCACTGCTACTATGACTCCTAGTGTAAGGGAAAAAATCAAAATAAATTTGAGAGGCTATTATGAGCCTTCAGAAGCAGCTTGCATTCTTCGTGGCATTGTCTTGCTAATCCCATTTCTCTTGGACCCTGTGCACACTGGATATATCACCTTTACTTTGAATTTGTTTGAGCCAAACAAAGGGGGCAGAAGCAGCAGATAACTGAAATACAAATCTCTGCACTGTCATAAGTAGTAAGAAGGTAAAAGAGCAACTCGGGTTCACTTCAGGCTTTCTCAAATCCCATGAATTTGACAGATGAACTTAAGTGTAACGAGCAATCTGGATAACTAAATCAGCCATTCAGATGTTGGGAGATGCTAGCTGTGAGACTGTAACCATCACTCTTCATCATATGCAATGAGTGAGGAACCTGATCCTGGAATAAAAATAGCATGGGATTAAAGAGTGCCCACTGAGTTCAAGGTACAACTACACAGCAAATTAAAGTCTGGAATGTCTGTCTCTCTAGTACTTGAACTGACATGAATCAGGGGCAGTTTTGATGAAAAAGTGGGGAGCTGCTTGTACCACATATCAGTACACTGAGACCTCTAGGCTCCCTAATACATCACTGCCAGAATTTGAATGCTGAACTTTCAGAGTTTACAGTTTACCCTTTAAACTTGGATATTAACTACTGCAATCGCTGGAGGAGGAATCCTTTGTTGTAGATTGCAGGTTGTGTTCCTGGAACCGTTTGAAATTGAAGGACATGGCTTTTCTCACCGTCTGCTGCCCTGCCCTCCTTTGCCCTCCCAGTGAGGCAACCATTCCCAGCACAAGGCTGTAGCTGCTCTGGTAGCAGTGAGTGCCTGGAGCTTTTCTGAGAAAGTTCACATGCAATTATTTCTTTGGCATGTGAGCAAATTTTACCTGAAGAGCAAAAGGAACAAAAGGTTAATGGCAATTTTTCAAAAGCCTATAACTCAACCAAGCCTCAACAGCACTGCATGTCACAAGTGAAAGTTAAGTCTTTAGCATCACAGCTCTGTTTCTGCTGCTTTAAAAATCCTGCTGGGGAGAGAAAAAAATTAAAATCAGAGGCTTAGCACTTCATGAAAAAAGCCCAAACTATTTTTGGGCTGTGTAACACCTTTTAAAATTTCCTACAAATTCTACTTTACAAAAGATGAAATACTTGTATTCTGATGCATGTTTTGCGTGCCTCCCTCTTTTTGTCCATTTTTTCCTGGAACAAAGTTCAGCTGTAAGCATGCTCAGTGCTGATAAAAGCACTGTTTGCCACAGCTGAGAATCCAGAGTTCAGATGGGTGACCCACAGAAGGCCAGCCCTCCCAAACTGCTGGGGAAAGCTGGCAAACAGCAGCAGGCACTGACAAAGACTGGCTGACTGCCACGTTTTAAAGACAGTGAGCTGATTCTCAGCAGAAACATAGGAACAGAAATAAGAGGAGCTGTGAGTTAAAGAGTATGGTTAGGTCTCTGAATCCCTTTCTCTGACTTGTATGTATTGACAGAATAAGTTTTGCTTCACTTGTACGAAAAATTTCTACTTCCATGAAATCTAAATGGTGTCACTGTTTATTGATTTCGCTGGTCAAAAATCCTACAGGTGTCAGGTTCATTTGAGTTGCTAGATTACACGGGGGTAACCAAGAATTTACAACTTGCAGAACAAGACAGAAGATGTGTACAATAGAGATTTCAGTGCTAGTCTCTCCTATGTAAATGCTCCTTTAGAACAAATGGAGGCAAACTGTAAGAGGCTGGTCACAAAGCAGTCTATTTTTCATGTACATGGAAATATTCCTTATGAAAATGACTTACACCTAATGTAGTTGCATAGTCAATATAGCGCTATAGGTCAGGAGCAAACACAACTAGAAAACTCCCCAGCTAGCATCAGAGCACTGAGCTGCTCAGCAATGTCAGTATTAGTGAAATGAACCAAAGACTCTTGGATTTGTTAGAGATAAGTACTAGCAATGAAGGAGATCCTGCTTCTGATTTTCCTGCCAACACTTCAGCTGCTTTACATGGGTGATTGTAATCAGCAAGAATTGTTATGCAATAGTGCTGAAGCAGAGACTTGAGAAAATATAGCTCTCACTTGAGACACAAAAGACCACAACCTTATTTCTTCACATCTTACAAGGCGGGAAGAAACCCCTCCATTGGGCATCTCTAAAGTGTTCATTTACAGAGATGGAAAGGAATAAAATAATTACAAGGTAGAGAAAAATTTCCATGCTATTCTGTGAGAGGCATTATCTCTGGAGACGTGAAAGGAAAAGGCAAACCAATTCTCTACTGCACCCAAAGGGTCACCAGTGTCCAGGAGCTACTTACGGTTTTCCAGGCTTTTTGTAAAGTAAATAGGAGTGGGAAGCCCTTTTTTCTTTTTTTCTTTTCTTTTTTTTTTTTTTTTTTAACACTGTACTAAAGAGGGGAGAATAAAAGCTAACTGGATAAAATGAGTGCTGTAAACAGAATGTTGGAGAGCAGATCTGGGGTATGTTTTAAGATGTGGAGGAAGAACCCAAGAAGGTGCCTGGCATGCACATTGGAAAAAATCAAAGATTAGTTTTAAACTCCTCTATCCTTGTGAAATGGTGATAAAAGTGCTCATATTTTGAGGAATCATAGATGTGGCTAAATGAAAGTGCACTCTAGAAACAGATGTTACTGTGTTTGGTTGGCTGGTTGGTTCGTTTGTTAGTTTCGTTTTGGTGTTGTTGTAGCTTCCCCGAAGGGAGAATACTTGCTTTCTTTTCAGGCTTGTTGCAGGGGGAATGCTTTTTTCCGTGATATCGTAAATATTGTGTTTCTAGTGTTAAACAATTGCAATGTTCGGTAGGCTGTGACCTGGCCTTCGCGCACCACTCCCACCTGCTGGATGGCTTCTCCCAGGGGAGTCTCCTAGCGGGTGGGAAGGCTCGCTGTCCCTGGGGGGAGAACGGTGAAGGTTCAGGGACAGCCCAGGCCGGTACTGCTGGGCAGGTGTAACCCTGGGAAGGGTCCAGCCCTCTTTGCGGGGCAGGACAGTGGCCCCAAGCGCAGCAGGGCTGGCTGCAGCCGTGGCGTGCAGGCTGCTCCTGTGGGACTGTCATGAGTGGATAAACACCCAGGGGGGCGTTTGGCCCTCTCCGCGCAGTTTCCCGTCCACCAACAGGGAATGAGAAGGGCAGGGGCACAGGAGGCCGAGTGCGCACGTTGGGCGAGGCACAGGGACCGTGCAGAGGATGCAGCGTCCGGGCGCGGCCCCCGGGCCATTGCCGGCGGGGCGGTGTGTGGGGAGCGCCCCATGCAG
>VZTF01004787.1:1421004-1433332 GCA_013397755.1 Cnemophilus loriae | reverse complement strand
AGCGCCGGACGCAGCGCTCCAGCCGTGCCCCCGCCCCCGTCCTCGCCACGGCGAGCGCGGCCGGCGCTGGCCGCGGGGCGTGAGGGGGTGGCGCCCGGCGCTTCACCTCTCCTCGCCGCTTCCTGTCACTTCCCGGCCAACTCGAGGGCAGGGTGTGACCGAGCTCCGTCTCCCCGGTGAGGTCGGGTTCCCGGCTCTGGCAGGGCACCTGAGGGGCAGGGCTGCTCGGCGACCGTGACGTGATGAGCTTTGGACCGTCTCGCGGTTGCGTGGCCGATGGCCTCGGGCTCAGCGTCCCGTAGCTGCCTAGGGGCCAGCGGAGCTGTGCGGGACCCAGCTCATCGCTGTCCCGCCATGGGTCAAGCTGCACTCACGAACTGCACCCAGTCTCCTCGGACCGAAACAATTGCATGGAAGACTGAGCAGGAGGGCAGGAGTAGTACCCTTGCTGCAAGTGGCTTTCTCACCTGTGGCACTTAGGGTTTTTGCATGACATTCCTTGCTGAAGGTCGTACTGGGTGCTGGAGGGAGGGTCCGGACCTCGCCTTGGGAAGGCGGAGCTGAGGTGGAGTGTGACCAGGGCTGGTGCAGTGGCACACGTGGTGAGCTCCTGCTGATGGTAGCCAGGTTGCAAGGTTGGACTTCAAGGTAGCATTTTCCCACCTTTCACAGGACCTCACATTTGGCTGTAAACTTCAGCTCTTTATGAAGAGTCTAGTAAAACAAAAGCAATGATGAACCAACTTGTGGTTGATAGTCTCGTTCTAGCCTGACACAACTTTTTGTTGTGATATACCTCGAAGTGTAAAATGTTAAGTTTAGGGTGGACTGTTGCAGCTCATTGAGGCCCACACATAATACACGAATAAGCACAGCAAAAACTTGAGCACATCTCTCGGTCAGTTGTGACTGAATTTTATCATTAGTTCTTGTATTGAGTTTTTGTGTCCAGTCCATTTCCTAGCTGAGCTGCTGCTCAAACCATGACTAATGTCCAGAAATAGTCTTACAGATACTCTGATAAACCTGAAGCATGGAATGGATGGGAAGAATGAACTATCACAGAAGTCTTCCTGGCAATTAGGGAGGCACTGTGGTATGAAATCAGCACTGTCTGTCTTTTACCAGCTCAGTGTTTTCAGAGCAGCCAATCTTGGATTTTCTTCAAGTGTTAAAGTTCATTTTTCTATGACAAAGGTTTGATTTTAGTTGTACAGGTTTTTGAGTACTTTCCTTAAATTCTTAATGCAAAATATTTCTTGTATTACATTGTTTTGCATTTCTAGATGTGTATGACTCAGATTCAAAGAACAATGTTATGGTAGGATCCTGTGTTGTTAATAGTATGCAGTACTACATGATTTCGGAGATGAATTGATGGATTTTGAAAAGGCTAGTGTTTGCTTTATTCTGAGGTTTCAGATAGAAACTTTGGTTGGTATCTTCCTGTATTTTTGTTTTCAGCAGTCATTTAAACTAGCAAGGAAATCAACACAGTCTCTTTGTAACCAAATGTATTGTCCTTCCCCCATCTGTTTGAATAAATTTGGTCATTGTATGGTTTGTCTCCCAGACGAATCTATCAATAATTACTGATAATCTAATTGCAGTGTTGCAGCCCTCTGGTTTTTGTTGGTTGTTTGTTTGTTTTTTTTTTCCCCTGCATAGGACTTTATTTTTTTGGGGGAGGAAGTACAGCATTTTCAAAAAATGTATTTTATCTTTGTCTTTGATGTAGGGACAGTGCCTGTTAGCTAGTCCTATCATTGTAGATAAATATTCTCACTCATTTGTTTGTTGAGTGGAGGAGTCTATCAACATGAGCACTGGCAGCACAACTTGAATGTTTTGGTCACTTTCTTGGCTACAGTATAAAAACTGAACCAATGATTTAATGAAACTTATCTCGATGGTTAGTGTCTCAAATTCAAGTTCAAATAATTAAAATATTAAAAATTATCTCTGAAGTCCTGGTGCTACTTTACAATTTATTTAAATAGTTAAGGCTGGATAAAAATACATGTCATTGGTTAAAGAAGAGCCAAGAATCTGTGCTGGAAGTAGCTAAAATCACAGCTGATTCTCAGTTATTTTACAAAAGAAAAGTTCCGGGAAACTGTCCCTGAGGAGTCTTGTTCCCCTTGTTTGGCTTAGCCAGCAGCTTCAGCCTCTGGACCTAACTAAAGAAGATGGATAAATTACATAGATAGTTGTGTTCTAAAAATCTGCTTTCCAAATTGTGGAAGACTAGGCATGTTGTAATTTAAATATATGCTTTTCTCCAATTTTATTTTTTTTAACACTAAAACAGAAATAACACCCAAAATACCAAAACAAAACAACAACTCCCTCTCCTCAACTACTGGCAACTCCACAAACCCCAAACACTGCCTTTTTTTGAATACAGTCACCTATCAACGTGTGCTGCTAATATTCCTTGGATACAGATACTCTAAGCAAAAGGAAAGAAAGCTTGTTTAAAAATAGCTGCATGTGAAAGTACCTACTTTGGATTTATGGTATAAGGACTTGCCTTGGATTTTTGTTTATTATCTCTCTAAATCTTTACAAGAATTTTTGAAATCTACACTGAGGGCAGCATTTCCTTTCTAACTTGTAATGTGAAACTGTTAAATGTACATTCAAGCTCCAGAGAATGTTTACAGACTTCATGTAAACTTCCCAGTGATACTCTGGGAAAGAAAGTCTTCTTCCATTCTTTTGCCTTCCCTTTTGTTTCTCCTGATTCCTGACTATCATTGTGTGTAAACCATGTATAATTACATCTATTGCAATCTTCAGAATTCTTTGAAGAATTAAAGTTTTCAAATCAAGTACTCGGAAATTAATGAATTGCAAAACGTTAAAGTGCTGAATAGAATCTTGAATGACATTGTTTAGTGTTGTTCTCTGCGTGCTCTGTTTTCCTGACTGCATTCCAGTGTTTCTCTGCAGTCTCTCGTCATTTCACTTGGTGATGTTTGGGTAATGGATGCTTTCAAGCTCTTTGCCACCCAGACAACAGCTGGGGAGAAGAGTAGGTTCTCTCCCAGCCTTCCTTGGAAAGGGCTTCTTCGCAGCAGAGTGGAGACGCTTTGCCACACTGTTGTTGCAAACCTGAAACATTCACAGAAAATGAAAACCAGTCCCCCAACGCAACTTAGTATGAAGCAGCGTTATCGTTCTTACAGTAGGTAGGCAGTATGTTGGCACTTCACAGACCTATCCTTCCTTCTGAATCATGTGTTGCATATGTTTAAAGGGGAATTGGGTGTTGATGAGTGGGTAATTCCCTGCTAGCAGCAACTGGGTACCTAGAATGCTTTCACAGCTGTTTCCACCCCAGCACTGATGCTTGACTTGTGAGAATAAAATGAAAGGTGTGAAGGGCTAGAGCCATGCTCTGAAATTGCAATCTGGGAGTTGTCTGGGAATTATCATGGTAAATTTGTGTCACTTTCACTTACAATGCAGTGAATGATGTCACTATTACTATGTTATGCTTTCTCTTCATTTAGCTTCAGAAAGTATAAATGGCTCTTAAATCGCCTATTTTTATTTCAAAAGTTGTATAATTCATCCAAGTATTTCTTTGGTGTTACTTCGGGGTTCTGAGGAATGTTTCTTAAGGGCCAGACTGTGCCCACTGGGTGCTGACCTTAGTGAGAACACAAGGGGCTCCAGGAGTTCTTCAATGCTCAGCAGATAGTGTGTTTGTTGATTTTGAGTTCCTTCAGCAGCAAATTCTACACTGCTGTCTGAAGGCCCTAATGAATGTGGGATGAGGTTATGGGCTGTTTGAGCAGCTCACTGATGGTACAGACAGCACACCTGCACTCAAGGGCTGCAGCTGGTTCCACAGTCAGCCAGGGGAACAGAATCCCTTGTGCCATGCTTCCTGCTGCATGGAGGGGTCACTTGGGAAGTGCTCCTAAGCCTTGAGAAAGCATTATGGTACAACCTGCAAATTCCATAGTGTTTTAAGTAGCAGGTTTGATAGCAGTGGCAGTTCTTCATTCCCTAGGATATACTTAGTAGCTGTTACCAAGCATGGGCTATGACAACAAGGTAGGCAAGTTTCACTTGTCAAGTTTATTTTTCTCCCAGTGCAAATGGACAAGAACAGTGGAAAAACTGCAGGTAGAAAGGTATGTCTGAGAGCCAAGCTTGGTGTGCTCACAGTGGGAAGCAGGGCAGGGATTGGAAAATAAAGAACACTGTAGAAAATAGGAAACCTCCAGCAAAATAGCAGGGAGCTTTACTAGTCAGCATGGCTCATGAAGTTGTTAGGCAAAGGTTGTGTGAATAAATAGCTGAAGCTGGCTTTCATTGATCCAGGCTAAACTTATGTTTTTAAGAGCCCCAGTTATTACAGTGTCTCTCTCTGTTGTAGATACCTGTTAGTTTTTTGAAGTTCCATAATGAAGCTTTAATATGTAGAATGTTTTTATGCTACTGCTTTATAGCTTATTGTGATGATCAGATGGCTGTTCCAGATTGATGGCTGTGTCTTCCTAGGGTCGTTTGACAAGCAGTCAGTGAGAAAACAAAACTTCCTATTTAGCTGTTTTTACTTAATGAATTTCTCAAGCCTTTTCATTGTTTTAGTGGTTTTATTGTAATAAACTCTTAGCTGAGTGGAACAGCAATTATAACATGATTGCTTAGACCTTGTGGAAGATTATAGACCGCAATTATCATGTCTGTCTTAAAGAACTGAACAATGATTTACTCATCAGGTTAAAATTTGATCTGGCAAATAGGAAGGAAAGTCTTCTGTATGAAACATTTTATCTTTTCACGTTTTATGTGCAAATCCTGTTGATGCTCAAGGAATTATGTATGGTCTTGCCTCTACTGCTGGTACTCGGCTAGATTGTAGCAGCCAAGCCCTCCAAAATAATTATGTCGGGAAGAAAAATTGACTTGTGCTTTTCATTTTTCTTCAGCCTTTGAGTTTGAATGTTACTTATGAGTTAAATGCCCATATTTTTTCTGCATCCTTAGAATTTTACTCTTTTTGTAAGGTCTTTCACGTAAGAACTGCTATTCCCACCCTTCTCAGGGCTGAGACTTACGAGTAGTCGCTGCAGTTAGCAACTCTGAAAACAAGAAGGAACTGAAATTCATTTTCTTTTAGTTACAGAAATGAATTTCATGATTTATGTTGTAGACCAAACTGGAATTTTATTCTTTCCTCCGCTTAGTGTCACATCTTTTAAGAAAGTACAACTACATGCTGATACAGGAAGCTGATATCCATAAGGCAGGATTTTGCCGATCGGCTGTGACAAGAGTGCAGCACTGCAGGGCAGGCGTTTGAGATGCATTTGAAGGGGTGCAGTTTTAGCAGCAGGGCAGGACTTGCCCAGTTTTCAGTGCAGCCCGGAGGGGTGTGGCTGTGTCTAATGGACTAGGATTTGCTTGGACCCAAGATTGCTTAGCTCTCTCCATCCTACTGGCCAGTGTACATGCGTGGTGCAGTTTGTGCTACACAAGCTGCTGCTTTTCAAATTAACACTTTGAAAAATTCTACTGTCCGTCCTATCCCGTACCATTTTGCCAGTGTCAGTAAAATGACCCAGGGAACACAAAAGTGACTGGCACTGGGTTGGGAACACACTTCTAGTTAAAATATTGAGAAAAGCTGAAATTCCTGGTGGCTGCAGACAAGCTGGATTGAATATGTCCTGTTTGTTCTGGCTATGCTAACCCTTTGACAGCACCGAGTTCAAATCAAAAACTGCTTTCTCTCCCTCCCTGGTTGCCTGGCAACCTCCCTCCTCTTATTAGCATATGATTTCTATTCCTTTTTTTATTTCATCAGTACAGTGTTACACACTCTGCTCCCTGCCCTGTGCTGTCGCCTTTGAGATGAGCAGGATTTGTGCCTTTATATGAGACTTCGGCAAGTATGTGATTTGGCAAAGAAATCAAACATTTGGGATTAGGAACCTTTGGCCATAAATGCCTTATCAGAAGCTCAGAGGGTGGTGTTTGTGTGGGCATGTTTTTCAAAGTCTTTTCATTTTCATTTGCTGTCATTTTTATACTAAGGGCAGAATTCTTGCAAATCAGCACAGCATAAATCTCTGGCATCTCTACATGTGCAGAGCGTCAGTTTGTGAAATGTGCCAACAGAGATTGGCTACACAGATCTTGGGGGGCATTTTGTCCTTTTGGTCTGTATGCAGTTCCATAATGTAATATGCAATGCCATAATTCAGAATAGAAATTTTTAAAAAAAGTCATGTATATCCAGGTCAAATTGTGATTGGGGAAGGAAGCAGCTAAAGAAGTAAGTGGAAAAATTGAACTAAACTCTGTGGTTTTCTTCTCATAATAATGCTTTTTAGAAATAAGAACATTTTGCTTTTCAATTGGCCAGGTGTATTCTTTTATGAAATAACAGGTGATTCAGACTCAGTCTATAGTTTAAACTTTAAATTTATTTTTTTCTGCTTATAGTCTCTTACTATTATAATAAATACCCCATTATTTTTTTGCTGTTGCCTATGGCAAAGAACGTAAGATTCAAGTAGGAGTAGAAAAAAACACCAGTAACAACAAAAATTAGAAGACACAGTGAGGAGGAAATGACAAAGCATGTAAGTTTGAGGAGTGTTTATATCAAGACATGTAAAGGAGTTCTTTCTTAATGTTACCCAAATCATAAACCAAAAATTAAATAATCTACTTTTTCGGCATCCTTGTTTTCTTATGCTGTGGTCTGAGTTTGGCAATTTCATTTCTTTACTCTGTCAAAATACTTAGACCTTCCTGTGAAACATCTGGGTTCTTGCTGTGGTCATGGATGCCTTCCTAAGCCAGTGCGGAATTTTCAGTGTTTTTAGGTCTCACAGAGACTTCACCATTTGAATTAAGAGTAAGCCCACCTATAAAAGTATTTAGTTTTTAATAATGCTTCCAGTATTTAAAGATATCGTTTTAGAAAGCATTATTAGTTTGATAAATATTAATGTACGTGATGTTGGGATTTGATTTGTAGATTTAAAGTGATAAACACAATGAAGTCCTTGAAATGCCAAACCTTTCATCTCTGCTCAAGCCAAGGTTCAATTTTATTTTCAGTATGACATTTGCTGCCTGAAGTGTTACAAGTGACTTGACCTTAAAATTACGTTTATTTTAGTTCATTGAAATGGTTGGCCTTTCCAGTTCAACTTGACACCAACAGTGCAAATGGGAGAAGGCAGACATGCTTGCCTGTGACTCTATTTGAAAGCAAATTAAAAAGGTATCTAGGTGATGAATCTAAGTATTTCCATTTAGATGGGATGGTAGTCATCAGTTAAAGGCAATCATGGTGCATTCTGACATTTTAATTTCAGGTTCAAAAACAATTATATATGTAATTAGGAGCAAAGTGTCCAGGCAGCCAACCTGTCTGATTTACATGTCTCGTTGGTGTGTGTGTTTGTTTTGTAGATGTACCTGTGCGCACCACTTTGAGACTGTAGAAGGTGGAAAAATTGAAAGTTTGATGTTAGTTAATGTGTTCTTCCTAAGGACACTGTTCTTTCAAGTATTAGTCACACGCTCAGTGTCGTTAGGTTTGTATTTGTCTTGGAGATTGGACTCTGTGCCATTTTCAGAGAGGTTGCTGTAGTACCCAGTTTATTTATTAATATATTGCTGCGTGCTTGCCTTGGTTTTTGGTGTGATTTTGTTACCTGTGCTCTGAGAGGCCTTATTTAAATTGAAGTATCTGTTGGAAGGAACTGTCCTGGCTGGGCTTTTCTCAGTCAACAAAACCTTTGGCCAATATGGAGAGAACGAAGCAGGCTGCTGTGTAGGAGATGCATGTCTCCTAAGACAGGGATGTTTTGTTGTGCTGTGCACTTTGCGCAGGGCTGTCTACCCAGCCTTGAGAGAGGTCCTCGTACTGCCCAATTGCATCTCTGTCAGTCGATTAAGGAATGAGAATTTTGTGCTCTGAAGGAGCCCTTTGCACTCTTGTGGTGAAAGGACAGAAGGCAGGATGAGCTTCTGAGGAAAAAAGTGCTGATAAATATGTGGAGGGATCTAGGGGGAAGGAGAAATAAAATATGCACTGAAAGCAAGCTATTGCTGAGTTTAGTAATCACAGCATTTTCCTGTCCAGCCATTGCGCTGTTACCATCTTGCTCGTTATAAAATGCTTGGGTTTTCACTGATTGTGAAGGGCATTCTATGAAACCCAATTCTATTCTTCTCTTAACAATGAGCTGACTACCATTCCATCCAGGCATGTCTAGCATCTATGAAAAACTCCAGAATTCATTTGTGAAGGTAGGTAGAAGTGTTAGAATAAGTTATTAAAAATGTAGACCTGTAATGGGAGTAAAGAAGATTGGAAGTATAAAGAGAGGTTTTACACCTGGAAGTTATTATAGTTATTTAGATTGAGCGAGAATAATAACCAATTGTTTTCTAAAGATGTATGACACGTTTATGAAAAACCTTGAAGGATAAATGGATCTTTTTAGTATGCTACTTCCACAAAGGACTCTATGAATAAAATAATAGTGAGAGAACTCTCAGTGGATGCTGAATACTGCTAATTGATGAAATTATTACTTATTACACTGCAACTGAACTCTGCTTAGAAACACTATTTTCAGTATGATTTTTTGAAAATGACAGCTGAAATGTAAGAGGCTTTGTATTGAAAGTGAATAGTGATAATTTCTTGATATCTTTGAAATGAAGGATATTTCAATGACAGTTAAAACTGAAAAAAAGTGTTTTTTCTTAAGGTCACAGATCATGGACTATGACTATGAAAATAAAATGAACTTTTCTGAAATCAATAAAGTAGACTTAATGTGGATTTATGAGGCATTTTAAAAATAACTTCAAGTATTCTATTTATAATAAAGCAGTCAATTATTTGTGTCAGCAGTTTTCATATTATGTCACATTTTAAGGTTAAAAATTAGGTTTGTGAGATAGAGTGTAGCCATCATATTAAGGAAAACTCTTAATTCTAAATTAAATCAGTATTGAAGAATGCTGCTGATTTACTGCTCAGGGCAAAAATGGGAATGAGTACCAGATTTGCCTTGGTTTTCTGTTGATGAAATTAGAGCCTGCTGTCCTTCTTAGTGTGTCTAGTTAGGTCTATATACTAACTCTCATGGATTGTTATCAGTAATTGGTGTGAGCATCTGTGCTCGAAAGATCACGTGTAACGTTTTGCAATATCATTACAGGTGAATACGAGATCTAATTTTAGCCTTAACAAATCTGTTCATCAGTGCTAAGATGAACCTCTCTGCTAATTTCAACAGGCTTAAGAATCAGAGGGACAAAGCAGGCTTGTGCAAATTCATGCACACACTTGCGTGTGGATGTGCGTGAATGCTACAGGGACACAAGATGGGAGATTAGAAGTGGTTCCTAGACTTATTCTGCTTCCATTTTAAAGCTATGTTTGATATTGCCCTTTTTTCAGTTCCAATTGAACATGCAAAATTTGAAAGATTTTAGTAAGCATGAACATAGCTTTTCAAAACAGATGGAAGTGAGAAAGTGACAAAAGAGTTGGGAGAAAAAAAAAAAGCAAAGAAGATAACCACAACAGAAGCTGTTCTAGAATGCTGGTGGTGAAATGCAGAAATAAAATGCATACAGAACAGAGAAAAATGAAAATATTATCTCTTCTCAAAGTATCCACAGTCTGAGTAAAGTGTCAATAGTCAGCAGTAACCAATACGATGCTGAAAGGCCAGTATTCTTTCGTTAGGATAGGGTATGATAAGAAATAGTTTCTGGAAAGCTATAGAATAAGAACCGCTTGTTAAGTAAAGCAGAATAGCTTGCATGCTGCTAAATCTTGGCACCAGGTGAGGAGATAAGATGGATTGATTTAGGAACCCCAAGAAGTATTTAGCACAAAAGCAAAGTTAGATAATTTTTAACTCCCAGTATAACGTTCTTTATGCACTTAATCAATGAGCCTTTAGTGAAAACTACATAAGAAGTCTTGAGAGTTGAGCTAAAACTCTTTTAGTGCTGGAGCAGCATTCTTGTCATGTTTGCTCTCTGATTTGCTTTTATAATCTTAGCTGAACAGTGAATCAGTTCAACTTCTCATCCAGGTTTGCCTTCCATCCTGTGCAGGGCAAGGCAGGAACATGGGGATGGAGGTCTCCTTGTTCCAGGGGCGACTCCAGTAATGATTAGACTATTTTACAAAGGTGTCTGTTCTTGTAATTATTTGTGACTCTTCCCCAGTTTTTCCCTATTTCAAATGGAAGCAGGGAACTCATGTATTTGAGTAGAGGTAAGTGTTTAAACTTCGGTAGAGTTTCAGGCTGAGAACCATCATCCTAGAGGCTGCCGGTTGGTGTGTACATCCAGGACAGTGAGAGAGAACAACTGTTGTGGCTGTTTGCCTACTGTCTGTTGGGTGTTTTGTCACACTCAGCTAACGTGTCCTGCTTGGTGTACTGGCAGCTGTGAATCCCCTCCTCAGCTGCTGTAAGAAGAAGCTTAATTGGGCATGCAGCTTCTACTCCTGGAGTTAGTCACCTGCCCTGCTTACAAAATTTCCCGGTCTGTGAATGTAGGCCCTGACTCAGGAAAAGGGAGCAAACAATAACTAAAAGAAGAGCTGATCCAAAGTCGAGGGGAAAGAGCTCGACATGGCTTGGCAACATGACTCGACCATATCCTGAGGTGCATCGAAAGAAGTGTGGCCAGGTGATTCTTCCACTCTACTCTGCCCTTGTGAGATCCTCACCTGGAATACTGCATACAGCTCTGGGGTCCCCAACATAAAAAAGATGTGGATGTTTTAGAGTGAGTCCAGAGAAGAGCCAGGAAAATGATCAGAGGGCTGGAATACCTCTCCTCTGAAGACAGGCTGAGAGAGTTGGGGTTGTTTGGAAGAGAAGGCTCAGGAGAGACCTTAGAGCAGGCTTCTGGTACCTAAAGAGGGCCTACAAGAAAGCTGGAGAGGGAATTATTTTTTTACAAGGACATGTTGTGGTAGGCCAAGGTGGGTTGGCTTTAAACTGAAAGTGTGGGTTTAGATGAGATGTTAGGAAGAAATTCTATACTGTGAGGGTGGTGAGGCACTGGAACAGGTTGCCCAGAGAAGCTGTGGATGCCTCATCTCTGGCATTGTTCAAGGCCACATTGGATGGGGTTTGAGCAACCTGGTCTAGTGGAAAGTGTCCCTGCCCGTGGTACAGGAGTTGGAACTGGATGAGCTTCAAGGTCCCTTCCAACCCAAACCATTCTTTGATTCCATGAGGTAGAGACTAAATCCACATTTCTGAAGATGTCAGGCACAGAAGTGCAGAAAGATGGCACTTACAGAAGAGTAACCTGAGTACCTTTCCATTTTATCTTTTCTAAAAAATGTTACTTTTGTTACAGCTTTTCCTGCTACTCTGCAGTGTATGTTCCTGCTCATAACAAACAGCAGACAAAGGGATGCTGCTCTGAGACAAATGGTTTTTAATACTCCCGTCCTAATTGAACGATAGCTTTGTGGTCTTGTATCTTCTATTCTAGGAAAGAGAACTGGGACCTGTCAGAAAGATGGGAATTTTATTTTTTCAAAAGTCCTTGTGATGGTTTGACAGCTGTTAAAAATTATTATTACCCTGCAAGGAACTTGAATACTTCCTTTGGATGCAGCAGAACCAATAAGCTGCTTAGATGTCCCTGTGTGACTACCTTATTTCAAGGAGAGTGGAGTTTGAAACTTCCTCTTTTGCTTCCAGCCTTTGAACGGCTAAAAGGAGGGGAGAAAGGAGCCTGTGATGAGCCAGGCCCAGCCGAGCCTGGCCCAGCTGGGCTCCTCTCTGGGTGCGGACCTGGCCCCCTCTGACCATCTGCAGGGCCGAGCCTCCGCTGCGGTCTTGGGCTGGTGGGCTCCGGCCGTGGGCTGGGCCGAGCCCCTCCCCCTTCCAGCCGCTTCCAGCGGCCCCCCTTGCTCGGCCCGGCCGAGTGGGCTCGGCCCCCGCCGTGCGGCGCCGGCCCGCTAAGATTCTGACGCAGCCTGCACGGTGTGGAGAGTGGCCTCCCCTCCTCCTTCTCCTCTCCTTCCTCCACCTGGCTGAGATCACATGACCATCCCACCCAGCCAGGCAAGATTAAACCTTCAGATACCGATTCTTTCCGGAGTCAGAGAAAGCGGTGAAAATACGTGAGGGAAGCTTCACGGAGACACCGAAGTCAGTGAAGAAGGAGAGTAGAAACCCAGATGGGAAGAGAATGAGGAGATGCCCTAGCTCTGGGGCTGAAGTTTTCTTGTAAGGCTATGGAAGATAAATGATTGATCCATCAGACCGTTTCCTCTAACTCATGACAT
>VZTF01004787.1:1400503-1420994 GCA_013397755.1 Cnemophilus loriae | reverse complement strand
GCCGTTTCCGTGAACCTATGACATTTTAGGGGGGGGGGGGGAGGGTGGAGCGTTCTAACTGTAGTCGTGGGCAAAGGTATTTGTGCTGAAGTAGCAAGTAGATGTTGAGGTGGCTGCGATTAAAAGAGAAGCTTGAATGGGGAAAGATATGAGAGAGAGAAATGAGGAAACCCTTGCCCTGGGGGATGGGTTCCAAAGCTTCCCTTTGCTCCCAGAGAGGAAGATGATCGCCAGAGAGATGAAAAGAACTGTTGCTCTATATTAGAACAGCTCATCCTTAAAACTGTACGCCATAAGTCGACATAGCCCACGAAAGCAGCTGTGGGAAGGCTGCAAGGCATGGGAAGGACTTCTACACAGTGATCAGATGCTGTTAACCCCGGGTGGGCTGATCTGCTGTGACATGAGAACCACGAGAGAACTGTTCCTCTTGTGGAAAGTCTTCCTGGCATGACAAGAGAGACTCCTCTCCCTAACCGAACTGAAGAAAGGTTGTTCTAGAGGTGGTAGACTGACTGAGAAACATTAGGTTTTGTGTCTTTGCATTGTCAGTGGAAAACTATCTGAAAGAGAAGTTTGGGGGGAGGAGAGGTTTTCTGAATGTTTAATCTAATTTTTATTATTTGGGTTTTTTTTCCTTTTAGTTCTGTTAATAAAACTTTCTCTGTAGTCTTTAAAGTTTGGGCCTGCTTTGCTTCTCCTAATCCTTATCTTACAGAGGGAAATGCTTCTGGATGCTGGGCCAGAGCTCGAACCACTACACTTAAATTGGATTGGCTAACTCAGACCACTACAGTCCAATACTTTGATTTTGATGCAGCTTGAAATCCACAGCTTTAGAATCATTACAGTTTGTTTGTAGGAGAAATACTTCAGTATAATTTTAGAAAACCTTACAAATGATAAAAATAGTTCTTCTCTGTTCACAGCAGAGGTGCAATTTTGCTTAATAAGTAAAAGAATTGGAAAATAATGCTCCTACATACAACACTCTTTAAGTATTTAAAAGTAAGTTTTCTCTATAAGCGTGGGACAAAGTATGATAGATCAGAATCCAAATGTTTGCTGGCATGTTTCTAGATTGGGCAGCCTTATCTCATTGTTTTATTTTTTTAAGAGTATCACCTCTGCCTTCGTCCCACACATTCATCAGTATTTAATGACAATAAGATTTGAAAATCAAAATTGTAAGAGTGAAGAACTCCAAGTAATTTTTTATATCTCCTGTTACCAATATATGTTCCACTCTTGTCTATAACACGTGAGTCCCTGTATACCTACAGAATGTCATGTTTCTTTGCTTAAAGGTGTCAGTATCACTGTGTGCTTCTGCAAAAGAAAACAATGGCGTTTTAAAACAAAAAGGAGAAACTGGCGACAGTTTCGTCTTGCCTTACTTGCATGGGCTGTTAGATTTTGTTGCTTGAAAATTAGGTGTGGCTTTGGTTTTTTTTTTCAATTATCAGACATTTAATAATATTTTAAAATATGACTTCACAAATCCTTACTGTTTATAGGATATAATTAACAAATCCTTCACATTTCCATTTTATTTCTCCGTGCTAATTCTTTTTTTCCTTTTTGATTAGGATGCTCTGGTGTATACATAAAGTTAGTAGAAAATCAGTAGTCCCATTGTCAGTTTTGCATTATACCATTGTATTAAACAGTTGCTACTGAAATTTTTGTGGAAGTTTGCACATTAGTTACAAAAAGTTAGGTTTACTTGTTACTTCTTCATGTCGCAACTGATTTAGAAAGTCAGTACTGATAGATAGTTGGCATGTTCTTGGAACAAGTACAAATGTTCACATTTGTTTCAAGCACTGAATGTACTAGATCTTTTGGATGTATATTGTTACTCTCATCCTTGCATTTCAAGTTCATTTGTTGGACTTTGAAAATCACCTTTTAACAAAGTTTTCAGAACATTGCTTTGCTCAGCTAAAATTAGTTCCGCTGATTTTGCCAATGATTAAACTTAAGCAGTATTAACTTTGCTAATTTCTCTCCTCAGATCGAAAGTTAGTAGAGCATTCAGTTGTCATTAACAGACGTGTCTCATGCAAGTTTGGGTTTTGCTTAATCAAACACTCACAATTGAGGGTCCAGTTCAGAGATTCAGTTATGGGGGTCCGATGGCCTTTTTTTGGTTCTGACAAAGTTTATTTTCAAAGGCAACTGAGCTTTCTTTGTCTTGTGATCTGTTTGTCGTGTAGAAAAATAGAAGTGAGATGTAAATGTACGTGTATGATAACGATCCTTTTTGCTGTGATCCTTTCAATAAATGACTCTGAGTGAGCAGTTACCAAATAACATTTCTATTCCTCATGTAACAGAGCAATTAACTGTGCAAGCATTTGAGACATAGATCAATTTTATACAGAGGAAACCAAAAAGTTCTTATATACCTCTGAAATAAACCTAATATTTTTCTGAAGCTTTAAGTTTTGATTTGTAAAGGAGGAAGATGTTTTTGTTAGGAAGATGAAAAAAGGTGACTTTGAGTGTAGTGGGTATGACAGACTGGAGACCATGTATGTGCTTACTTCTAAAGTAACAGCAGTCATGAAGCTAAGGATCAAGGCTGTGACTTAAGTTGCTCTGGGTTTTTTTTGCTTTTTGCCAATTGATTGGATGATTAAAGACTGTCCAGTTAGGGAGAAAAATTACTAAAATGTATGTGTAGAAGGATAGCTGCACAAAATTTTAAAACCTCCTACTTTTAAAGGCTGTAAATTAAGTAATGTTTTATTCAACCAAATGAATACATGTAGTGAATTCAACACTGAGTAAATCCACCAGAGCTGTGCTCAGCTGTCTTCTCTGAATTTGCTATGCAAAGGCTAATATTTTTGGATGTGGTGTATTGCTTATAGTGTGAAAACATGATCTTACCACAGAGTAGGGTGTCCCTGGAGAAGCCTCAGAAATGATCCTATGGTATGGTGAAGTTTGAGCCTGCTTTAGGCTGTATGGTTTTGATGTATATATGCTTGAGTTAAATGCATGAATAATTCACTGATACTGGTACTACTTAGATACTTAAGTAAAGCCTGGAGGGTGAGTATTCGCTTTGGTTTTCCCTGTGAGGGTCAAGGCGCTTCTGCAGAGATTAGTTGTGTCAAGGAGGTAGCATGCAGAGTTTCCAGGAGCATAATTTACCACCCAGCGAGAAGAGTGGTTGGTATCTATGGGAAAGAAGTAACACTTTTTGGGTTTCATTTTAATAAACCTTTTAGAATTTACAGCAATACCTAGCACAAATGCATTGCTGAGTTAGAGAAATCAAGCTCTGAATCTGACAGTTAAGGTAACAGCAAGATTATATAAACCACGCTTAGGGTTGTGTAATTTTGCTACTTTGTTAATGTGTAATGCATTAACTTTGTTTATGTAACAGAAAGTGCAGGAGGTATAACACACTTTTGTTAACACAGACATATTTGTAACTAAGACTTTCCCGACTTTTGTGGGAGTGATTTAGAAAACTGCTCATTTTGTTAAGATGTAGTATTTACATATTGCAGGAAAATCTGAGGACCAAGAAACTCTGTAGTGATAAAACTGAAAATCCCACTCTCTCAGTATCTAGTAATGGATCTAGGACTACAGCTCTAGGATAGTGGTATGCTATGAGGGTGTCACAGGGTAAATTCTCTCTCTCTAAATATTAGAGGCTATGCTAGGAATGCAAGAAACCAGAAAAGTGGTTGTTCTGCTATCAGCAGTTTGTCTTATGGGGAAATGTAAAGATGCAGATATAGCACTTAAATGCTATGCTAAAGGCATGTGGCAGTGCACAGGTAGCATTTGCTTATCACTAAGTTGTCCATCGGCCTTAGTTCTTGCTCTTTTTTGAAACTATGCGCTTGTGTGGCTCGAAGAAGAAATTTGTGTTGTGATTAAAAGTTGAGTGTTTTTCCATCTGGGTTTGAGCTCCCCCTGCCCGAATGCACACCGGGATTCAGGGTCAGGCCTCAGTCCCTTGAGCAGGTTGGCTTCTCCATCCCTGTCTCACAGGAGGTTGCAGTGCTGCTGCTCTTCTGGCACTTGTTCGCAGGCTGGTTGTCTCTTCAAAGTAGCGGAGCCCAGTCTCCCAACTTGTTGGACCTTGAGGGCTGGTTTGTAGCTGTCATAGTAGTATAAAGGGCCAGTTCTCAGGCATGGACAGGGGGCCACCTGCAGAATTTATCATTACTGAAAGAGAGAGAATTGCACCTTGTCACACTGTGATATATTGGAATAAAATATGTTCACAGTCAGCTTGAGTTTTTGCTCTCGTCTGCAACCGTTTGTCTCAGTAAGAGAAAACGTATCTGGTAATACACAAAAATAATTCCTTGGGGGTTTCCCCTTGAATTTTTCAAAGGCTGACCACATTCTTCCCTTGACATTTGTGTTCATTTCACAATTTATCAAGCTTTCTCTGGCCTTTGTTGCTTCACAATTAAACCAGGCCTGAACTACCGTGAAAATGTGGTCTTTCCACCTTTTTGAAATTTCTGCATGAGTTCATGAATTCCTAAGATACGTTACCAGCCAGGTTACATAAATCGTTTGTAAAGATTCTCATCAGTTCTGATCTTCGGTGAGGAAATACACGTGTGACACAAGTATCAATTTATGGGATATTCTGTCATCAATATGCGTATGGGAGAGATTCACAAGCTTGTCCTATATTCTTTTAATAATGAAAAATAATGTAGAGCTAGCTTTGGGAAGACATGACACCACGGATACTTACTTTTTGAAATCTTGTGTTTATGTTCTAGTGTTACAAACTCTCCTATGACTAGAACTCACTCTTTCTGATTTGGCAATGAAACTTCCATGTATAATGGGGACTTTACATGGTGTGTAAAGTCCTGCATCTGACTGTCAGTGCTTCATGCAGCTTTCCAAGAAGTAGAGTAGGTGTGAGAAGAAAAATGTGAATTAGGCAATTCAAATTAGATATTAATAGGAGTTCATGCCTTTGTCATCTTCTTCTACACTGATGTGATTTTTCAAAAAAGTTCCTTATTGTGGGTCATCTAATCTCATGAAAACAAATACTTTTGAGTTCTTTAGCCTTTGACTGAATAGCAGTTATGCAATTAGTTTCATATTCAGATACACTAGAAAATATTAGTGGAAAAGCCCCAGGTATTTGTTTCTGTCAGTGAATTAACACTTGCATAGCTTTGAAATTAATTGTTTAGTATGCTCATTACTCTTAGAAAAAATAAATATGTTCTCATTATGTTCACTTGGTGAACATATGTATCTTGCAATACATTTAATGTTACTTGCTGTGAGGGACATTACAACTCTTTTTAAGGAAATTGGGTAGATTAATGGAATGGCGTGGGTTAAATTGCTCTCCGCATGCATTCCCTAGCATGCCTGGCCTACTCCCGAATTTTAATTGATTTATATAAAAGTGTTTAGCTGAGGAGGCTCTGTGAAGCAAAGGGATTAAATCTGTATACAGCCTATGTATTGGAGGGGCTGGGTTAGGAAAATGAGCTGTATGCTAAATCAAGGCGACTGACACATGGGACCTTGTGTTATGCCCACAGTCACAGCCTGCATGTGAACTGCTGCATTTTCCGCAGCTTCACTGTGACAGTACACATGTTGATTTGGGGTGAACTTCAGCAGGTGTTTTGGGGCTGTTCATCGGAAACTTCCCCAACAAGCTACAGGAAGCAGACAGAATCCATGAAATGAGCAAATATTTACTTTTTCTTTTTAAGAAGTTTGCACAGTTTTAATATCACAACCTATGACAGAGCCTGAAGGTAGATTTTCTGATCCTTATTCTGGCTTTGAATGATATGAGGATTACTAATGACTAAATACTCCTGGTGCAACTCATTGGTTTCAGTAGGAGGCTCTCCAGAAGAAGAGTAATCTTTAACTATTGAATTTTTCCAAATTTATTGTTTTGAATGAGAGAGAAAGTCCACGTAAGCAGGACACCTTGCTAAGGTTGTTACTTTTGGGGAGAAGAAAGAAAAGCCAAAGATTTCACATCATAGTGCTTTAAATAAAAGCTTTCAAAATTTGAATTAATGTCACATAATTTACAAAGATGCTGCTAGACTCGCAGGACGTTTTGATGACTGTCTTGAACTTACTGCAGTCCCACCTGTGATTGAAATCATACTTTTTTTCTTAACAACATCCCGTCTCTGCCTGCCCCCCTGTTCCCATTGGCTTTGGAGCATTCCCAATGAGCATAGTGCTTCCATAACTTTATATTTTATTTTGCTGAATATGCATTTAATTAAGAATCACATTTAATTGAAATAGCTTCTTCTGATTTCAGGAAAAGAGTGGCTTTATGAGATGAGAATAAAAAGTGCATGACATTTTTAATGAAATTAAAAGCGAAATTAAACATCTTTAGAAATTTATGTTGCATCACTGCAGAGCATGTGCCAAACCTGTCTTGATTTACCTGAAAGTGCTGTATCAGAGACAGGACTCCCGACTGGAAGAGTGTATTCTATCCTGGATGATTGCTTTGAAGTCACTTACTTGGAGTAATACTAATTCAAATTCCTGATAAATTACTCACTGTGATATAACATGCTGTTTTAAAACTTTTACAGCCTTTTCATTAATAGATGATAGTGAAAATTAGAGCTAGTATTTTTTTTTTGTAGACTTCTTAATCATGCCATTTAAAGTAGAAGCTAAGCAATAAACATCTAATGAATAGCTTATGGTACGTTTAATCTCAGAAGCTATGCTGCTGTTGGCACAGATCAACATAACCATCTATCACTAAATTCTCAAAATTTAAAAACCGTAGCTATGACTTATACATGCTAGTCATTCTCAATGTACATTACATATGAGTAGTTTATTGCATTTTAGGATACTTGCAGCCTAAATCAATATCTATTAGACATAAGAAATATGTTCCTTTCTAGAAGAGGATGTATTCAGAAATTGAACCATTCTTCTATATTTTGTAGCTTATAATAATTGTTGTTTTTTAAAAGACCTGAAAGAAGTCATTGTCATGGGTTATTATTAAAGGAATTCCTTAAGGTAATTATATTTGAGGGAGTCATCTGCAAAATATATTTGAGTTGCGTTCCACGGAGACGGGCTATTGGCTTTTTTCCCAAAGCGAAGTCTTCAAATTAATCTATGGAAGTAGTGAAGGAAAGTGTAATACTGTGATGGTGCCCGTAATCATCAGCGCTGTGCAGAGCTGCAGGTTTACCTTGACTGTGCATGTTGTGCTTCTGTGCCACGAGTCACAAACTCAACATGGGCTCAGTTCACTTCTATGTCCTTACTCATGGCCCCATCTCTTTCTTCATCAGTGGAGTACCACAGTAGATTTCTACTGAAATACAGCAGCCATTAATGATAATGGATTTGTATCTACTATTAATGAAACAAATGGAGCCACTTATGTAAAACTGTAAGGATACGATTCGTAGGTTCTGCATTACTATACAAATAGCATCTTAATGTGAAATCCAAAGTTCATAGTACTTTGAAAAGGGATGTATTATGCACCTGCATCCTCTGTTGGGGAACTTGAGCCTTGCCCTTTCAACATCTGGAGAGATCAAACAACAGCTCATCTGGCAAGAATGAAAGTTTATGTAGCAGAATAAGCGTGGGATTCAGACGAGCAAGGTTGCAGGTGCCCAAATAATTCTCCTCACCAATGAACTCTCCCCCTGCTCAGATGACCAGTGTATTTGAGAGATTGGAGGTCTCAGGTTTCCTTTCTTGCATGTGCAAGTGGTTTATTTTTGTTTGGTTGTGTGTATTCATTGTTATTTGCAATACTTACTCTAGAACTTTCTTCTCAGTAATTTTGCACTTACTGGCTGACCCGTCTGAATTTATTTGTTAAATGTACTAAATGTCTGACTAGCCATAAGCTGTGAAAAGCCAGCCAGGGAACTGAAATGAATAGGAAGAAAACACCCTCACTAATTTCACTTCTGACAGTTCAGCTGACCCAAGAGCATTTAGATTATTTTCCCATTTAAGCATTTAACTTCCAAGTTGTTCTTAAACACCAGGGACCTCTAGCTAGAGCAGCCACTTTGGTCAGCAATCCAAGATTTAGGCAGGTAGTATATTATTTATGTAGTGGAAATATAAGCAATTTTTATATTGTATATGTGATTTAGTATTTTCTGTGCCAGTTTTATTTCAGATTTAATTCTGGGACATGCTGTGCTACGTAGTCCTTTTGGATTTCTGCAACTGTTGCGCTTGGAGCCATGCTCCTGCCGCAGAATTCCAACAGGAGCAAACATATGCGGATTCTTCCGTCCTTGGCTTGCCCCACCATTTGTTCCATGTTTTAAACCAACTGGTGCTGTACCCAGTGGAGTACATCTGTTACAGTTTATTGCTAGAAATTTGCAATTCATTTCAGTTTGCTAAAATAATTATAATATTCATGGCCAAGCATTAAGCAATTACAAAAGAGAGCAGACAAAATTTTGCTGAAGTTTGTATGTGATTCAGAACCTACTGCCCAGCTTGAGTAATCTGGGCACTCTATCCTGAGAAATTCAAGTATCCACTGAGATATCCCTTATGCGGATGTCCCGGCTCTGTTTTAATTAAGGGCAAAATAAATTGGCATAAATCACCCCCGAATGCATTTGGTTGCCACATCTTGCCTGAGATACTCATCTGGGGAACACCCTGAACTGGAGCAGAGTCTCTACTGCAGGAATTGCAGAGGCACATCCGATAACACCCTGTAACTCTTTCTGAAAGTCAACAGCAGGTAGGCTGCTAGTCTATACATTTTTGAATGTTGTACCCCACTTTTTGTCTCTGTGCTTCAGGCAAGCTGGGAGTTACTGTGTTAGGCTATGTTGTTGTTTGCAGGTAAAATTTTCAGTGAGGTGAGGTTTCTGGTTTGTGGGAAAATCGCATTACCAGTCAGTTCGGAGTAAAGCGTTAAATAGTTGAATAGAAAGTGACTCCTTCACATTTACTATAAAAAGTCCCCATAATCAGCGCAATAAAATCTTAACACAAGAGATGACTATTTCATCTTTATCACCCTCTGAAGCAGATTTTTAAAATTAGGAAGCATCACAATATAATATTCATAACCTCATCACACTCATCATGTCTCTGTAAGTCAGTCTCGCACATCTTTGACATATAGTAACAGAATAAACACACGCTACTCACCACAGTGGAGACATGTAGTGCTAAAGCCAAGGCTTTTTAATAGGTAAACTTGCAAACCAATTCCAGAAGTTACAACCAACGATGTGCCTGTTTTTGTTCTCCATCACAGACCTGAGTCTGGATCTGTCTCTTGGATGCCTTTCACACTCATCCCTTGAAATAAACGAGGTCACTTTTGCTATAGAAATCTGTCACTTGCCCCATTTGAAAAAGTTTTGGTTCCAAAAATCAGATTTAATTTGTTGAGTTACACTAGGATAGTGAAAGACATTGTAAACTTCATTCTGCCTGTGTTGTCAGACCACCACTATGGTTTAAAAGTATGGCTGTATTCCTGAGATTTGTGTCCTTGCATTTGTCCTTAAAAGCATTTTAAGATAAATGAGTTAACTTATCAGCTCACTGGGTTTAGAAGCAGATTATTTTGATGAGGAAGTTGGAGTTCATACTGAAATGATGAAACATTCAGAAATAACCCAGATCTTTTAAAATATTTTTAGAGCAAAACAAGCTCTACAAGTGTTACTTGGCGTGATATAATGAAGCAGAATTATGTGTTTCTATATGCTGTACGTGAAAAATATCAGGAAATGGAAACCCTTATTTAAGCTACTAAATAAATTCTGTTTTCTAGTAATCCTAGAAATGTCTTTAAATATTCATCATCTAAGTGATGTGGACAATACAAATCTAAACAAATTAGTATGGAGTTGGGCTATAATGTTGAATAAGTGCATTTGGTTTTACATAGCACTGTAAATAAGTGTGTAAAGTGTGATCTAAGAGGCTTTGAACCTTTATGGAAATTTTAATCTATATTTTAATCTTTTGTTCTCTTTCTGCAGAACATTCTGGCTTTAAATCCCCGAAAACAAGCACATGCAACTCTTCACTCAACTGCAGCAAAGAAACAAGTCAAGAAGCAATGGAAAAGGAATTCTGACAAAAACTGTTCAGTAAGTGCATGTTTATCATTGCATCTGGAACATGTTTATCATCGCATCTGGAACAGTCATTGAAGCTGAAATCACAGCTGTGTGAGAAATAAATTGGAGTTTCTTGTGTTATTCAGTAGCCACATTTGGCTTCTATTTTGTTCCTGTAGATACAAAGTTACTTTGTGATGAGCTGTTTACTTTTCCGAACCTATTGCATTCCATACTTTTTTCATTTTTTGGTGATTTTAGTAAGTGTTTGATGCAACTTTTGTCCCTTTTGTTGTGAAGCCTCATCCCTTTCAAGTATCACATCCTGAGCCATGCAGAGCCCCTTGATTTCCCTGGGTAGCTTCTTCTGCCACTTTCTCTTTTTCTTTTTGTTTTCTGAGAGTCACACTGGGCAGAGCAGCACTTCATTATCCTTTCTGAGACTTTTAAAGCTAATTTTATTTTTCTACAGAAACGGGGGAGCCTCTTATATCTACCTATTTTATCTATAAATAAATACATAAGGCTTAGATTAAACCATGTGTCTGGATTTTAAATTTTGTGCATTGTATTTTTCAGGAAATGGTTGATTTTAGAATAAATATTTTTTTTCTGTAAACTGTCTATACTTGTCCATATTTCTCCCATTAGATATCATCCTTTTCTCTCTAGGTATTTGAATTTCTAGTCTCAGCGTGATATTTGACTAATCCTATCAGACTTTTTTTGTTTCTTTGATCTCTTGTCTGATTAGAAGCTTTGTAGTGTTTTTACTGTCTTCCTACAGGTTGTCTTACATAATCCTCTAAATTCAGAAGTCTCTTAGGTAGAATACTATTTCCCTTATGGGTATAATGATATTGGTGTCTTTTCATAGTGTTGTCAAAACACCTTCTCCCGCTAAACAAGAAAATTCAGGTAGGAAGTTGATTTTATTTGTAATTAAAAATATGTCGTCCAAAACCCAACAAAACACAGACCCAACCAAAAATGCCACAACGTTCCTCAGGTTCTTAAAATCATGAAATCCAGTATGCGCAACAAATATTTGGTGGGAGGACCAACCCAGGATATCCTTAGCATTTCAGCAATGCTCTTAGTATAGTTTCCTATTTTATAGTATTGATTGTAAGAGTCTCTGTCTTGCTATAGCTAATATTCCTATTTTCTGGTATTTATTGGCTCATAACATTTATAATGTTATGTGAACTAGAAACTTATGTACATGAAAACCTTCTGTTTGTGAACTTGGATGATTGTTTTGGGGTGTCTGATGCAGATATTACTCACAACTGTCTGCTCCTGCTGCACAGAATGTTGGGCTGCTTAGCAAGTGGCTCCTGGGCTGCTGCAGTTTACATTGCCGTGTTTTCAGGTGACCTAAAATCAATACTGGGCTGTAAACTCCTGTTTTCACAAACTGTTTGTTAGGAAGCTCAGGTATCCATGCAGAAGGGCAGCTGGGTATCTATGTAGTAGCCTAATTAGCTCTTCCAATGTAAATTATCCTAGTTAGTTAAACTGTAACATACACAGAAATATTTTATTAATGGGTGTGTGAACACACATTTCCTAAAGCACCTAGGCTTTTAAATCACTCTTTGTTATCCCTGAGCTGTTCTCCATGTCAGCCTTGTTTGGTTTTTGTATTCAATTTATTCATAAAGTGTTTGATATTTGCTGTTGATTTTGAAAATGCATCTTTTTCTAGAAATTGCCTCTCTCCCCGTGTTCCTGCTGTTAGCTGTATGTGTGTACCTCCTGATGGCTCCAGTATTCCTGGATCCACAAGGCCTGAGCTTCTTGGGCTGTGCAAACACCATGGATTTGGGTTCATTGCTGGTTTGTGTGCCTTGTCTGGATTTTCGGTTGAAAGAAATTCTGAACTTCGTCAAATATTGTAGATTGATATTTTGGCCTGAGCTTACAGTCTAATAAACAACTTGGTTTTATAGTTCTGCGGTACTGCTTGAAGATCTGTGCAGTTCTAAGGACCCTGCCCTGACAGGTCTGCTCATGTGGTACAGTTTACAGGATTAAAGGTTAGAAAGAAATGTGTACATGGGCACATATAACTACCTTCATCACAGATAATTCTTATACTGCATATTATGTATTATTTGGTAGAAACATCACATAATTTAGTTTGCAAGCTATTATAAGAAATGTGAAGTTCTAGAAGGAACTGTCAAGGGATAGTCCTTATTTTTAGATGGGTAATGATCCTAGATTTTAAAACTGACAAACTTTTTTCACTCAGAGATATATAGCTTACTCTTACTGTGTAAGATTTACCACATGGCTTTCTGCTTACTATAGCAGAAAAAGCCCCGAAAAATGCAAAAATCAAATATTCGTCTGGTCTCTCATTACAGAAAAGACATTAGTAAAAAATAAGAGACCTTTTACATTCTCCAGATCATTGTTGTTGAGTGGTTTTAATAATAAAATAAAATGGAGGAAGCCTTTCCTTGCCTCCTTAAATTAAGAAAACTAGTATAGGAAAGGATTCATTGAGCACAGCTTTCTGTTTTGGTCTAAAGAGCCACTGGCAATAATGTTGAGGCCTGCTAATGAATAGATCAAGCTCCATTTGAAGTCCATACGAACTTTATTTGTTTCCATTTCCTTAAAATCCGAATTTGGCTTTTAGCTTTGGATTCTTTTAAAGCTGTTCTGATGCTGCCTTTGCAGAACTACTGTTGAAAGGAAGGTGGGAGTATGAAAATACAAAACTAATTAAATTAACAGCCCTCAAAACTCTGAACAAAAGCTGCATCTGCTGAGGCATGCACACAGTGACTTTGTAATGTCTAATACACTTCCAGATGGCAGACTTACATATTTCTTCAGAATAATTACACAAGTGCAATTTTAACTCCTAGCCTGCTCTGAGACACTTTGGGTTACCCATTTAATGAGTTCTGAAGTGGAAACTGAAAGTCAGTATCTTTCCTCACTGTTGCAAAAGTATTCTCGTAAAGGAAGGTTCAATTATGCTTTCAATGAGTGCTACTGTTTATTTACTACAATAAATACAACACTTCACTACAAGTGTTGCTGTAAAAATGATTTATAGCTGTAGGTGCAAGATTAGTCAGCTTTTCTTCAGAAATTTTAAGTCAGAGATTTATGTCAGAGTAGGAAAACTCTTTATTGCTGTGTCACCCTCAGTAACAGTTTTAGACTTAAGCATTACACTCTTGTTTCTTATGAGTCATGCTGAAAAGGGGTATAAACAGATGCCTCTAGTTATCTGGGGGAACAAAGATTTCTGTTGTCCAGAAAAAATTAAAAGTAGGAGAGTTTTGAAATGGCTGTTCCAATAGTAAGCATTAAAGAAGGCTGCTAAATTTAGATCACATTAGGCCATCAATTTACAGATGAAACAAAAGCTAAGGGATGAACTGTGAAACTGTGAGGATTTGCTTTGCTTTCCTAAGTAGTTCAGGATTATTTAGATTTCAGAATAATGTTTTTATTTGTGGTTTCCAACTCTTTATAATTCCATTTCTGTGTATATTTTATGCTTGTCTACATTTAGATCACCAACTGGAAGGGCACACGTTGTGTGTGTTTGCATTGCACCCAGCACACTGATTTCCTTGCTTTCTGAACACGGTTTCTAAGCATTATGGGACAAGTTGTGCTTTTACCTTGTACATGTGTAGGTTTGTAATTTAAATGAAATTCACCTCCACAAGTTTTACAATTTGTCACTGGAGAATTCAGTGGGGTATTTTAGTCCAGCCTTCTTTTTTGTAATGAAATCTTGTAGTTACCTACTAAGGATAGGTGAGAAGTTGATATAGATCCACCTATGTATTCAGACTTTCCTGAGTTTCTGCATTTAGAAATAATTGTAACATTTGCTCCAGATGGAAATGCTGGAAGTATTTCAACTAGACAAGAAGGTGAAAAGGAAATGGGGTTTAAATTGGTTTGTAGCTAATTGCCATAGCCTGTAACAGTATTGATTTTCTGGCAGTAGTAGCTTTGTTCTTTGTCCTTACATGTGCTAAGCCTGATCAGCATTGTGCAAAAAGAGCCTCTCTTCCATGAACAAAATAATTTTGATGCTCACCTGTTTCTTCTTTTTCTTCCTTTTTTTCTTTCTTTCCTTTTTGGGAGGAGCATCACTACTTTGGGAAAGAGACTTTAACTGTACTGTAATTCTTTCCAGCCGTTAGAGAAAACCAAATTTTTCACCTTGTCTTTTTCTGTGCAACATTAAGTTGCAAATACCAGATTGCTTTGTGCTAATGATGAAGCATGAGATCTGCAATTCATTGCAAGATGTAACAGCTCATGTTGCTCTTTACATTCAGGGGGCAAGGGTGCTCCCTTAAAACACTAGTAATAAGGGCTTGCTAAAACTTCAAACTGCTTTTCACTTTGATAGTATTTCTGGGACTGTCACTGCTATATATAAACATCTGTAAAAAGGAATTATTTAAAAAAAGGTGTGGAAGTACCTCTTGATGTACAAATGTCCAAGCTTGCGTAGAAAAATCTGTAAACAACATGATCCTTTCTCAGCTATAAGCAGTTTGTTACTCTAAGGATTGCATTCCAGTGAGGTGGAAAAAGTTCACATGATTTTTGTGCCTAATCATGTATCATGCTTACAGAATAATCAAGTTAGCATTTCACAAATAACTGATGGATTGAAGCAGAAATAGTGCAAATTGCAAACAAGTAGATATGAAACCCAGTACACCCAAGGCCTGAAATCAGGAACCTTAATGAATAAATGCTTTTTCAGTGAATAATTTGTCCATTTCTAGACATGTATTGATGAAAGATTCTATATTTATAAATAAAAAATAATCCCAAATATTGTAAAATAGAGAACACTCATTAAAGGAAATCAACTCAATTATATTTATAATCTAAATGTGTAGTTTACCTTTGCAAATATTTATTTTTGTCTTCATTGCATATGAATATGCAAGTTTAGCTCTTTTCTGAATGGATATACAATGGCAGATGTCTCTCTAATCGCTGCTCTATTCAAACATTAATTGGTAGAACATATGTAGAATTCTACTAGTCTGAATAGGTATAGGATAGCAGCAGTCTTTTTAATCACATCACTATTCAACCACTAATTGGTGTGATGATTAAGGGACATTAGAGGGAGCACTTTGACATCTGATTCTTTGAACTGATGTCTGCTTGAGCTGTGCTGTATTCATCATGGCCAGACTGATTCTTAAATAAAACGCTCTGATTCCCAAATGTGGAAAATATTGCGTTAGGATCTATTGAGGTGATTAGGGAATTTGAGAATGATTCTTTTATTTAACTAGTGATTGACTGTATATGCACAAACTATTCATATGAATAATACATGTGTTACTGAGTATCAGAAAGAGCTGAGAAGTAACATCAAGAGATTTTCTCTTTTCTCATAGTGTCAATAATTAAATATTAATACACATTTTAAGATGTACCAGTTTAATCATTTAGCAGTCAAATTCCTACTCATGCATTTTTTAGATTAACTAATTACTCTGCATTTTCTCTTATCGATAGCATATGCTGGCATTTATAATCCTTTCACTGGAATAAAGTGGTTTACATGTTTATATATGATATCGCTTATTCTTGCTCTAAGAAATGCATAGTATGAATTTCCTTGAATTTTATGTTTTGTATTAGTTTCAATATCTTAAGGTGTTTTCATTAGAATAGTTCAATAGCTCCTAACTTGCCTGGCTGCAACAAATTAGTGGTTTTATGCACATTTTCTGTGTATTAAGCTGTAAATACTGGGTGATGGCGAGTTGTGCCAAATGCTTTCTTAGTACTGCGCAAAACCTGTGGCTCTTCTGGAGTGCTGTGCAAAACCACCTCTAACCTTTTAACTGCTGCTATTCAGAGTTCTTCAGGTTTGGTGTTCCTCTCATTTGATGTTGGATGAGCAGCATTCACCATTTAGTGAGCAGCATTTAGTTCCAGGTGTATTTCTGATCTTAACCTTTTCAAAACTGAAGCGTTTCAGAGTTGCAAATTGTTTCGTTTTGCACATACTTATATGACAAAATGAAAAATGCTTGTCTGCTGCAAGTGCTGAATTCTAGGTAAGTCCAACTCATTCCCCTTCATTAAAGCTGAGCAAATCGGAGTAGAGATAGGATCAGAAATCATCTTTACTGTTAACTTGCAACTTCTGCTTAGTATTATATTCTTTCAGATATGGATTTCTGTATACTTTCCTGTGGTTACTGGATGGAGATAAAGGTGCCTTCTTAGGCTGGTGTTTTGGAAAACAGAAAAAATATCAAGTAGACTAGGTTCTCTTTTTTCCAACCCTCTAATCCCACTGGTTTTTTGGGTTTTTTTAGCTTTTATAAGCTATTGCCTACGCTAAAACCAAGATTGCTCTTTTGTCTACTAGACTTTCCTCTTCTATAGTGAAGGCCCCTCTCCATTCTGTTTAGAAATGGTCATGAGCTTTAGGTTGAGAAATTGTAAGTGCTTGTATGTTGTTTCTTGGAGAATCCTGTGCCATCGTTAGTCTATTAGTAATTACTCACTTCAGATCTATTTATAGTGTCTGGGTCCTGGATGACACCTGCTCAGTAGAAGTAAAAGGAGCTGGAGGACCAATTTTAGTGTGAAGGAAGCAGGATAGCTTGCAGAATGCTCTATTTTAAGCAGGACTTGTAGCACTGTCCAATATTACATTACACTGAAGTGTTCATTACAAGACCCTGCTTGTAGTTTGTCTGCAAATTTGCCATATATTTGGACAAAATTTTTGAGTACCAGTCCATTAATTCTTTTATGCATATCAAAAATGCAGTCATACACGCACATAAAAAGATTTGCTTGATTTAAGTATGAATGAACAGGGCTGGCAGAAAAAGCTGTGTCTTCTTAAAAATCAAGATAGTGTTATATTTAACAAAAACACTGACATCCTCATGCTTTAAAGCAAGGAAGTGTAACAGACTGGAGATTGTGGAAGTGTGTTAATGCAACAGAACTGTCCAGAAGCTTTAAAAACCTTCTCTTGGTTGGTTTCTGTGGCATTTTTATCACGATGTACAGTTATCAGGTGCAGAGCAGCTAACTGCCTCATCACTTACAATATTCAGTATTCTCTACTTAGTGTTCTGGTTTCAGGAACTCCTACGTTTTTGGTGGTGAATCTCAGGAATTATTTGAGATTTTCAAAATGATTTCTTTGTTGTTTTATAAACTGATACATTGAATATAGTGTTGAAAATAGACATAGTATCCCACTGAGAATCAGTGATCTGAAATAATCTTTTGGGGATTCTTCAGTATGCAGAGATGCTAGGGACTCCTTGTTGAGGCATATTCCCTCATAAGTCTTTCTGGCTATGTCCCCGTTTCAGCAGTTCCAGCTGTCTTCAGAAGGTTACACATCTATGTGTTTTCTGCAGTTACTCCTTCCATCCTCAGTCACTCCTGATTGATCAGCAATTATCTGGAACAATCACTCAGCAGAACTTTCCTTTCTCCTTTAATACTGAGAACAGGACTACGGTGTACTGTTGCTTAATTGCTAACTGAAGTGGAAGATGTTTTCTTCTGTAAAGCTAAAGATCCTACCACGTGCATTCCATTTGAATATTGTCAAGTTGTAATTCATGTCTTTGTTTTTTCCTTAAATAAATAAGTTGAAGTATTGTTGTTCGTGTAGCATGTGAGAGGAATGTTATTAACATTGCTAAATCAAGTGAATAAATTAAGAAGCATCCAAATGACTTCCTGTATAGGTGCTTTAAAGCATATGCACTATTCGGAAAAGACTGGTAAAGTTTTTTATGTTAATGCAACAGATGGTTAAAAATAGCAAGTGTAAAACTGAACCTTTATGATCAAAATCACTTAAGGGGAGGATAATGAACTCATTTCTTGTGTGCTAAGAATATGCTATAGCATTTCTACACAGCAGGTTTAAATTTGGCAATGGCTGTAAATAGAAATCAATCTAATCATAGAATCGTAAAAATAGAGGTTTGGGAGGGGTAGTTAAGAGAATTTCTGGATTGAAATCCAGCTAGAAATTCCTTGACAGGTATTTGTATAATCCATTTCTAATGGCACATGATGTAGGAGGCTTCTCATTCTTGTTAGTGTTTAATCAATGCAACAAAATTTTTCCTAAAATATACTGTATTTTATTTGTTGAAGATCACATTATCAACTTCTCCTACTACTTGAAGAACAATTGATCATTTTTCACTTTTTGTATGAATTCTGTTACAAGATCTTTAATATATCTCTCTATATATCAATCTATCTGTCTGTGGATGCCCCATCCTTCAAAGTATTCAAGGCCAGGTTGGGAGTTTTTGGGACTAAATTATCTTTAAAGTCCCTTCCAACCCAAACCATTCTATGATTCTTTTATGTTAGAAGATTCCTGTTATATATGCTTCCAGTTCTGTGTTTTATTTCAGCTCTTCTTTTCTAGTCGTGTTTTCTGAAATGGTTATTTTTTTTCTTTGCTTTTCTTTACATTTTAATTTCCTACATCTTTCTTCTATCAGGATGATGAAAAACTATACAATCTTTCACCTGGGACCTAGTTAGCAGCAATTAGAATGAAATAATTTCTTTACCTCACCACCGAAATATCAGATATGTGCTGTTCCTTCTGCGAGAGTGTTGGATTGTCTTGTATTTATGGCCTAAATTCCGATCCGTTAATTTGGTTCGATTTTGAAATTCTTATCTTGCCTTTTAAAATGTTTAATATCACGTCGTTCCGTGTTTCCCTTATTCCACCAAACATTATGACAGTAGAAATCATTAGTACATTAATTTTTTCCAGTTAACCAAGTCGCTGAGGTCTTGGGTGAATAATGAATCATCTTGATTCAGGTTATTTTTTGGTGATAGAAAACAGCCTAGGGGTTGTTTTTCAGTTAGTTGCACACTCACTGGACATTTTTTTAATCTAGTCTATGTTTATAGTTGGCTTATGAAAACGTGCTGTGGAATATTTGAGTGGAAAAAAAAAAGTTTATTCTAGATTTGCCACATTTACCTTGCCAGTTATTCTGGAGTTCATTCATCCTCTTAAAGGCAGAAAATAAGATTGATTTAACATTGGTTTTACATGCCCATGTTGGCACTATTTATATCACATTATAAGTTTTAATAAATGTACTCCATTTTCTCTGCCTGGGGGTATGATTTCTATTTTCACTTCTTTTTTTCTTTTTTTTTTTTGTTGTTTCCCCTCCCCTCCCGATCCCCCTCTGTAAAGGGAAGCATTATGTCTGTCTCTCCTGACCTTTTGGAACCACAAGCCTTCTGGTGAGTGCAATTGATAGCGGTCCATGTACTGCTCCAGTTAGTTCTTTGGTGACTCAGTGATACACGAGCTGCATCAGTCTGATTAAAAAAAATAAATTCCCAAACCTCTTTTTCTCCATGCTCAAGCGTGCAATCCCATATTCTTACTGAAAATACGTTTTTTTAGTTGTAGTTGTGGCTATACCATGCTATCTTCATAAAGAGAGCAAGGTGGGCTGTTGATTCTGCATCACTTATTTGCTCTGTTGTACATAATGTGTACTTCTCTTCATTTTCTACTTGCTTCTCATGTATATAGAACAGTTTTCTTACTATTGTTTTACAATTTTTTCCTCTTCCCTTTTTAACTTAAATTTGCATAGCTTTCTGGTTTTATTCCCACAGTGTTTATGCAGTTTGTTTATACTTAGAAATTTATCTACTCTAGGTATGTGTCATAGTTTCTCTGCTTTTATGATTTTGATTTCCAGGCCCTGGGGGGAGGCATGATATGATCATAAAGGTGTGTTAAGAACACTCTTTTGGATGAGTTTTTGTTTTGTTTGTTTCTTGTTTGTTTTGTTCATTTGTGGTTTCGTGGGGGTTTGGTTTTTTTCTTTTTATTTGCTTTGCTTAGGGATAGTTCCCCTTTGTGAATTCCTGTAGGGTTTGGCCTTTCTCCTGCTTTCCTTTACTGATCAGTGTAACTCTCAGGGGACATACCAGAATGATCCGTGGCTCTATTGAAATTATATTTTCTGAAGTTCAGCATCCTAGTTCTTTTACCCTCACCACTTTCTGTACTTGGAATTGATTGTAATCTATTACAGAGGTAAATCATTGATTGTAAGACACTTTGACTTTTTAAATGCAGCCTGGAAACCACAGATCCTAATAATGGTAGGGAGCAAGTATTCTTTGATGTGATAACTTAGTTAGTAAGAGTCATTTAATCAGAAACACTAATATAGAATTTTAAACAGTATCAACTCTTACCAATTCTGGTATGAATCTGAATGGACTTTATCCCTAAATTTAGCAACTGGATGAAGTCATAGAATAAACAGAGACTATAATGTTCATCTTTTTTTTTTTTTTTT